>PISX010012197.1:0-61696 GCA_004024625.1 Mellivora capensis | reverse complement strand
GACACATAGACCAATGGAACAGAGTAGAGAGCCCAGATATGGACCCTCAACTCTATGGTCAAATAATTTTCGACAAAGCAGGAAAAAATATACAGTGGAAAAAAGACAGTCTCTTCAATAAATGGTGCTGGGAAAATTGGACAGCTATATGTAGAAGAATGAAACTGGACCATTCTCTTACACCGTACACAAAGATAAGCTTGAAATGGATAAAGGACCTCAATGTAAGACAGGAATCCATCAGAATCCTAGAGGAGAACATAGGCAGTAACCTCTTTGGTAGAGCTATTTTATTCTGGGGGAAAAAAAGTACATTAAAATCTCTCACTATTGTGCTTTCCTCAGCTTGTTCTTGCATATCTAATAATGGTTGCTTTATATGTTCTGCTTCTTTATTATTGAGTGTATACAATCCATCATTGTTAAATCATTTTCATAACTGTACTTGTCATGACGCCACAGTGTCTCACTTTTGCTGATATTGATCTAACCCCTCTTGTGTGGGGAGCCCATTAAATTGGGGAAGTTTGATGAAACTATGGTATATTAAAACACAAACTCTAAGACTTTGCTTTTTCCCAGAAGATTTATTTAATTCCTTTAGAGTAAACTTCTCATTTTTGCTCTGGGGATATATTTCTTTTATACTTCAGGAGGTTTGGAATTAGGTTATTTGGAAGACATCTTTATTGGGAAATGGTTCTTTTTTCAATCTCACTTTTCATTTCTACTTTGTTACACCTGTTAAACCTGAACTAGAATCAATATGAAGTTCTGAAGGATGGAGAGGAAGGGAGAGAAGGAGGAAGAAAATCAGTCTGAGGGCATTTATTTGCTCAAGAAAGTTCAAGATCTGTTGCATTTTGATATTCCTGAGAACACCAGATTGACAGATGACAAGTAGTGGAAGATGGAAGGTTTATCTGAAGGGTCAGAAAAATGGACTTTCTCAGCACAGATCCCTCATAAGAAGACATCCATGGAGATTACTAATTGTCCCGATTCTGTGTTCTACAACATGGCTGTTCCTATGCAATATCAAGGCAATCATTAATGAGACATAAAGGCATATTGATTTCTATCAAGTTGTAACAGTGGAATGTTGGCTTCTTCTTATGATTCCATTATTGGCTATGGGTTCCTATTTAGAAATAGAAACTAGGGTTTTAGAAACATGAGTTTGGACATAGACTTCTTAACTTCCAGTCCTCTTCCCATCACACAGCTGTTGTGTCCACTTAGGCAAGTTACTTAGACTTTATAAACTTCATTTCTCTATTTACAGAGAAAGATTATAATCATTCCTATCTCAGGGTTATCATGAGTAGTAAATGATATAATGTACTCTGTTTTATACAGCACCCACCACCTAGAACCCGCTTAATAAATAGTGGTTATTATTGCTGCGTTATTAATATTGCTACCTAACATCATCATGCTCCTGTTTTCTCATCTGAAAATACAATGGGTAGGAGTTAATTTAATTGCTATCTCCTTGGAAGTGTGCACATGTAGACTTTCTCCTTGGAAATGTCAGCCTTCCTGGCTTAGGTTTATTTAACTCTCTTTTAATTGTTAAGACACTATAGTTCTTGTTGTCTGACTCGGTATTGGTTTCATCCTACTCCCAGCTCCTTTGGTGACCCATGCTTAACACTTACTAATTAAGCCACCTAACCCTGGAACTCCTAGAGCCCTACTTCCTCACCAGTAAGAGTATGCTACACCTTTGAGGGAAGAGCTCAGATTGAGCTTCTGGTTCTGGTACTAATTTTTTAGAATTAAAAGTGAACTCTGAACTTTTACAGGCCCCAAGCAAGCACATTAAGAAGGTGAAAAATTTAATTATTTGCAAGAGATGAACGTGAAATGTTTTGAATACTAACAATGAGCACTCAACAAGTTTATGAAGAAACAAAGAATGAGATTCAAATAAGCTTAAGAAAATTATAACAGAGGCAGCTGGGTGGCTCAGTCAGTTAAACATCTGCCTTCAGCTCAGGTCATGATGCCAGGGTCCTGAGATTGAACCCCATATTGGGGGACCTGCTTCTCCCTTTCTGTCTGCTGCTCCCCCCTGCTTGTGCATGCTCCCTCTCTCTCTTTCTCTCTCTCTCTCAAAAATAAAATCCTTTTAAAGTATATATTTTTAAAAATTTGTAGCAAAAATTACAGAGATAAGAACTTTGCAATATATGCATGCGATTTGTATTAACATTCAACTATCATTTATTTTTCAAAAAAAATTCATGTGCATGTGAGTAATACAAATATAAAGACTGATCCAGAAAAGGAGCATGTCTAATCAGAGTTTGTTGGAGTGGGCAGTAGTCCATCAGTCTTGTCTATACTTGGCAGAGCCCAGGGCAAATGTTTCCATCACATGGTAAAACCAGCACCTTATGGGAGTCCATGTGACCAAATACAAAGAAGATTGACTTTGGCATCAGGGCTGGTTGTAAAATGTGACTCTGTGATAACTATCCTGGTGACTTTGGGCATATTTATACTTCTTCTCTCCCAGTATCCTCCTCTATAAAATATCCTAGTGCCCGAACAAATATCACTGCAGTGATTGGAAATAGTGCTTAAAATTGGCCTGGAATATGTAAGATCCTTTAACTGGTAGTTATGACACCCAAAGAGTGGCTTCATGTCAAAACTGATGTGAAACATATCTACATTTGTATTTAGATTTATGTGTTGTGAGGAATTTGACCTAGACCAAAGAGGCCTGGAGAACGTCCTAGGTAACAAGTGTCTTTGTCTACCTGTGGGCTTTGGTGCACAAAGATAGTCTAACAATGTGATTTAGATAGGGACTTCTATGGAAAGAGCCCAGATGTCCATCAACAGATGAATAGATAAAGAAGAAGTGGTGTATGTACACAATGGAATAGTACTCAGCCATCAGATAAATGAAATCTTACCACTTGCAAAGATATGAGTGGAACTAGAGGGTTATTATGCTAAGTGAAATAAGTCAGTCAGAGAAAGACCATTATCAAATGGCTTCACTCATATGTGGAATTTAAGAAACAAAATAGAGGATCATAGGGGAAGGGAAGGAAAAATAAGACAAAATCAGAGAGACAAACCATAAGAGACTCTTTATGAAACAAACTGAGGGTTGCTGGAAGGGAGGTGGGCGGGGGAATGGGGTAACTGGGTGATGGACATTAAGGAGGGCACATGATGTAATGAGCAGGTATTATATGCAACTCTGATGAATAACTGAGCTCTACATCTGAAACTAATGATATACTATGTGTTAATTAATTGAATTTAAATAAAATAAGACAAAAGAATAGGAACTTTTGGCCATACAGTATTAGCTCAGCCTTCCAATGAGCTGGAGAGTAAGATTAGCCATGTGGACAGCCAACCAAGTCTGTGTGTTCAATAAAACTTCTGGATACCCCAGCTTGGGTGAGCTTCCCTGGTGAGCACTTCATACACTGTTGCCCGGAAAGTTAATGCAGTAGGAGAGTTGAGGAGAGGACCAAGGGAAGCTCCCTTTTTGAACTTTGCTGGACTCTGCTCTATGAGTCTCTTCCCTTGGCTGATTTTAATCTGTTTCCTTCTTCTGAAAGGTGAGTATGACAGATTTCAGTGAGTTTTATGAGTCCTTCTAGTGAATCATCGAAATTGACAGTGTTCTTGGGGACCTCCGAACTTGCAGCTGGTGTAAGAAGCAAGGGTGATTTTGTATATTGTTTCCTAACTTTACAGTTTGTTTTGCAAATTCTCTGTAAGTCTAAAATTACTCCAACTACAGAGTTTATTTGAAAACAGATAACCCCAGAATCATAGAACCTGCTCTGGCTAGATAAAGCAGAAAGGGTAACATCCTCTATCTGTACCTTAGTACAGGATAGTGGGTGAAGGATTCTTAAGGCTAAGGAACAAAGCCCCAGGTCACCTCATGAAATTTTACTGACTTGATTTTACTGAAACCACCAGTAGCTCTCACTGGGGCTGCTTCTGCCTCAGAAACGCAACCTTCAAAATGCTAGGAATCACCACCCCAGCTGTTCTTGTCGCTTGCAAAATAAATAAATTAATTTTTAAAAATTTTAAAAATGGAAGTCCCATTTCCAGCATCCCAATCTGATATAAGTTAGCTGCAAAGGAAGCTTGGAAATTGAGTTCTGACCTCTCCTTTGGGGAGGGATGACTTCTTTTGTGAGAAAAGACAAGACGCATCACCATGGAGATGACAGAATAAAAATATCAAAGAGAAAAAAGAGACTGCGACTCTTATTTCTTCATGGAAGAAATACATAACTTCATAGAAATTTCTGAATCCCATGGAAAGGTGGAATTAGTAGAAGTAATAAAAGTATAAAATTAATAAATACTACTACTAGTTTCGTAGCTATTACGTGCCAGGCACAGTACATACACCAAATCTAAACTTTCTCCCAGCCCTATATGGTAGGCATTATTATCCTCATGTTATAAATGTCAAGAGTGGAGTCAGAGATGTCAGGGATGACCAATATTGCAGCAGCAGATCTGACTGACTCCTAATTCTTTCCATCTGTCGCTTTCAGAATGCCACCAGGGCACCTGAAGTTAAGGGGACATTTCTACATGAATCATGTAGTAAAGTATATTTAAAGTTGAACTGTGTTCAGTGTTCCTTGAAGAATGATTGTCATTCTGAAATCCCAGTCCATGCCGTGGTTCCAGGCATTACAATAGAAATGTCTAGGCCCAGGTAAATGCTAGTGAACAAGGGGTCAAGAGAGATAGCCTCTCAGAGATGGTCACAGAGCAGGGAATATAAGACAGGTGACTTTAGGCACGGAAGATCCAAAGGTTCTGTTTGGCTTCGGAAACACCGTAGAGGTTCCCCTTCCCGGGGATGGGATGCCTGGATCAGGCAGCCAGTCCACTGGTAGACCCAGCCAGAGGGCCTAATGATTGCTGGGTCCATGGTCAAAGGAGCGAGACTGATACAAAGTGAAGGTCAAGCAAAGCTTTATCTCACGCCAAGCATCGAGAATCGAACTGACCGGCCAGGGCCATCTCTTGCAAAGAGGCGACCCCTCCCAGCCTCACAGACTAACTTTTATAGAGCAAAGGCCATGTGGTTGAGCCTGACCACACACAGGTGGCCAAATGAATTACAATTCACCCTATAGTAGCTATTTGAACTAGCCTATCACTCTGGTCAGAATTGGTGCCTAAAAGGCAGGTCCCACATTCTTGGGTGGTTAGGGAGGTGCTTTCCTGATTGGATGTCTCCACCTGGCTTGACTCATCCTTGTATTCTGGGCTCTGTTACCTCCCCCTGACCTGACACGTCCTGGTATATGGGCTGTTATCAGGGGCTGGTCAGTCATTACTGGTTTCCCAGACTTGTTCCTAAGTAAGTTCGTGGGGGGGGGGGGGCGCGGGCAGGGTCAATCCAAGTTTACTGCATAAACAACAAAATGGCTTGCTCTGGCTAAGTAGGCCCTTACAGTGATCACACACACACACACACACACACACACACACACAAAGCCTGTCCATTTTTTAAACTTCCCCCAAGATTATCATTAGGATACTGTATAGTTTTTACCTTGGGAACTGCCATCAGGTTTTCTGCCAGAGGCTTAAAAGACCTACTTCTATGTTCTAGCTGAGATATTTCTGTAGGAAGGTTAGAATTCCCAGTAGAAAATTCATATATGGGAGAATTGGAAGGTGGCAGGGTAATTTCTTTGTCTGACTTGCCACATTTAAATTTCTCTTTCTAATCATCCTTGACGATTTCAATGATGTGGACTTGTTTTTGCATAATGCGTGTGGCAGAAATGGTTCAGTACCCATGAACAATGCTTTCTTTAGTATCCAAATGAAAGCATACCCAAGTGATAGATTTAACATGCAAATTGGATCACGTGACTCGTTGTTTCAATCCCTTCAATGGCTTTCCTTTTAGAATAAAATTCCAACTCTTTACCACAATGGCAAAGAAAAATGCGCTTGCCTTTGTTATTTCTTTTGACCTTAGTCTTTGAAGCCTGAATGAATGTACCCACCCCCCCAGCTCAGCAGCCATGGAGCTCCTTACAGGGATTTGGGAAATACAGTTCGATTTAAACAATAATCAGTAAGTTTCTATCATGGGTCAACTTTGTGGGAGATGATGAGGATTTACCTTTATATAAAACACGGACAATGATGCAGTCTGGCGGGGGACACATATGTCAATTAATAGTGAGAGAAGGAGGAGATACATGCAGAAAGACGTGCATGCAAGGTGGAGGGGTGGAACCAAGCCAGAAAGGAATGTCGGGAGGTGGACAGCCAGGGAAGACTGCACAGGAGGTAAGATGCATGGGGCTTTGAAGGATGCAGTCCGTAACAGTGTAGGGAGAGGAACAGCATGTTAAAAGGCCTTGGAGCATGAAACGACACAGGATTTTGTCATGCTGGGCCATAAGGCACATGAGGCCCGGGATAAAGAGGTGCCTAGATCATTAGGGACTGGAATGTCATGCTAGCGGCTTGGTTGCCAGTCTTTAAACCAGTGATTTTCTATCATTTTTGAGTCTCCAGTAGAGAACTGAATGGAAAATAACATGCTATCACATCAGGTTAAAATATACAAAGATATTCAATAGTGTGTGATGTGTGTCTGTGTATCTACATGCCACCTACTACTAAATGAAGTAAGTACCATAGTTATTCAAAACCCATAATTGTAAAGTAAGCTACATTTTAAAGTGATCAGTCTTGAGCTGTTTATAGCCAACTGGTTGGCCCCTGTCCCCTCAGGTCATTCGGGAAGTCACCATCAGACATCTCCCTCAAACCCCAACATCTTTTTTGTCATCAGAAGGCTCTTCCTGGTGGTTAAAAAAAAAAAAAAAAAATATATATATATATATATATATATATATACACACATATACATACATATATATATATGTATATATATACATATATATATATTCTTCAGGTTGCACAAGGGAGAAGGCAAAAGTGCCTAAGGGAGCCAGGATACCCCTCAAACAATGAAGGAAGAGTATAGAAGATAGTCCTGCTTCTTCAGCCCCCCAGAGAGACAATTCTCAGGGTTTTGTTTTTGTTATTTTTTTGTTTGTTTGCTTGTTTGTTTTTATACCTTCTTCCAGAAGCCCCTGGCAGACGGAGCCCCATTGCTCACAGCAATAACACCATAGCAACACGCCTGTTTGTGGCTCTCTTTCCTTCCCCATCTTCCTGCGCACCCCCCCCCACCTCACCGTGCTTCCTCCAATCGCCCCCCAAATAATCCTCAGGTCCAGGTCCAGGATGTTAATCTATTCTATGTATTTTAGCAAAGTTAGGAGGAAAAAATTAAAAGCCTCATTTCACATTCCAGAAAACTCATTTTTCCCTTTTTCATGCATCTTAAAATTACAGAAGATTGTGAGAGTTGAGAACCCTAATTTGTAGAGATTTGGACAGAAAACCAAAGTAGAACAACCAGAGCCTAACTCTGGCCATCCATCAGCACTGTGTGGCCTTGGGATAGAATTGTCTTCTGTCCTCACTCTGGAGATTTCTTCCAGGCTTCTGAGGTGAGGGTACCGCAGCTTTGGGAAACAAGGACTGTTCTTTCGTCCTGGGTTGTTGTTAGTGTCAGAGCAAAATTCACTCCGGTCTATGACGCTCTCAGCTCCCGTTCTCTCTGATCACGTTGTCTCAGTTGGAGCAAAACCAGATTTTATTCATTGAAGCTTTACACTGTGATCTATGAAGGATTAGTGGTCACAGGGTCTGATCACATACTAGCTATAAGCTGCTGGCGTGTCCTTGAATGGCTTTAAGCAAGGGAATGGCACCTGAGTTTTATTTTACAACGGTCACTCTGGAAGCCAGAGTGGAACATGGAATGAAGGAGGGTATGAATCAGGACAATAAGCAAGGAGGCCACATGTAATGAATCAGGTTAGAAATTATTAAGGCCTGAATGCAAGGAATGAAGCTGGAGACCAGGAGGTAGACTTGAGCTAAAGCATAGTAACAGGATCCTCAGAACAGTCGTGGCAAACGCAGATGCTTCTGGGTGCCCTAGACATTCAGTTAGGTCAAGGTTTTATCTTGCACTTGACCCTGAATTCTACAAAATAGGAAGTAATCACAGTACACAACATACAAGAGTCTACAACTCCTTCAAATGGTCTGTGGAGCTGGGCGAGGAAGGAGTTTTACAGAATCCGGGAACTACTGAAAACATTGATGTAATTGTGTGCCCTTTCATGGAGAGACCGTTGATAGTTTTACAAATATTCAAATGGTTTCAAGACTCAAAAGAGAAAGCTTTAGCCTAAGAAAGGCCAAGAGAAAGGCTCCATGCCATTCCCTCTCAGAGAAGCTTGTGCACGACCGGGGAGTAAATGTTACCAAGAGCTTGTTGAGAAGAATGAATGATTGAGCCCTGAACAGGCATGTTACCGTGAAGGTTCTGGTCCTTGCAGAAAGCAAGGCCTGGATATGAAGGCGAGGAAAGAATTGAGCAGGAACAGATGGAGAGAGCGCAAGTGGAGGTGCAGCATAAAGCTTTCTCAGATTCGTGTTGATGACTTCTGTCGGAGCTGATGGGGAAACTAACACAGGCCCAGACTTTACAGAATGAACGACTATTTCCAAACAGGAGGTAAACAGAAGATAATACATTAGAGGCCCAGGAGTCAGAAATGACCAAAGAAGGTGCTATTTGTCAGGTCACCAGTCCACACGGTGCTTTGTGAATTTTACAAAGCTTTCCTGCTTCATCCAAAGGGGGTGCTGTCTTGAGGTGGGACCCACAGCTCGGTGGAGTCTAAACCCCACACACACCCCAGCCAGCGTCCCTTAGAAGTGCCCCACCTGAACACCTGTACACAACAGCCTTGCCTCTGGCATCGTAGGACATTTAGGACAGCATGCCAGTGGCCCTCCTGACACATCCTTGCAACCTTCCCTAGGCATCTCATCACCACACACCAGCTGCCTCCACACTCTTACCCCTTTCCCACCGTTCTACCCTCTCAAATCCACTAAATATTCCCCACACCCTTCCCATCTTCTGGGAAAAAAAACTTTATTCACCCATCTTTCCCTCTGTTTGACATGCTTCTTAGAAAGCCTCCAGACATCTTCCAAGCCTCACCCTTTCTCCAGACCATCCCTGGGACTCTCTACCCTGTCGTTCAGATCATCCCTGATGAATCAGGAAGACATCGTGATCTCACTGGGGCCTTCTCCTTCCGTTTCTCAGTCCGTCTTCCTCCCTTATACCACCTCTGTCTCTTGCCCTCACAAGGTTCATTTTCTTGCTCCCTCAGACCTTCTGGTTGATCTTTATCCCTTTGTAGAATCGGGCGCTTAAAGTTAGGCAAGTCTGGAGGTAAAGAAATGTCACCATGAATGTCCCCACTCCACAGCTGTCCAGCTCTGCCTCACAGTGTTCTGCCAGAACTACAGGATGGCTGCTCTAATTCTTCCCCAAGGATCCTGGGACCTGGGGGAGCTTCTGCTGTGTATCATGTCAAGGCCTCTTTGCTATCTATTGGAACCTGCCAGTTTCTTCCTCAGCTGTCCAAGCTTAGCCTGGTGTTATTTTCTACCACTGCTGGGACCCCTGCGGCAGGGTCTGCAAGATGCCCCCACCCACCTACATTGCTCCTACCCAGGGCAAGGCTGCCAACGGCTAAATGTCAAAGGTCGTGATGTCCCCCCAGGGGATGCCATCTGCCATCCGTGCCAGTACCAATGCTTACACTTGCCGAGTCTGACCACCCTTTTCATTATATTCCCAAAGTGTCCTCAAGAATTAATTACTCCACTTTTCTCTTGTTATTTACTGAAGTTATTAGAATGCAAGCTGCCAACATTTAGTAATTCATCTAGTAAATTTTAGTTAACATGAAATAACAGTGACTATTTATTATTCTAATATCTGGATCAGACCTGTATAAAGAGTAAATGTTATTTCATTCCACTGACAATTATAAAGATGTCTGTTCATTAATTTTCCATTCGTTTAGTGAATGTTAGGGAGTTCTAGGTCAGAGGTATTTTTATATCATTTGAGAGAATGAATTTCCAGCTATAGTTTTTTCACTTTGTTTCTCTAGCATTCAATTTCTAGCTATTTATTTAAGTCCTATGTGATCTTAATTCTCAGCCCGAATTCTCCTATAAAAAGATGGCACGGAAGGACAGACCACACCTTCTGTGGGACTTCCTGCAAGATCCTTACTATTTGTTAGGGGTTGAATTGTGTCTCCCACAAAAGATACGTTGAAGTCTTTACCCCTGGTCCTCAGAATGTGACCTTATTTAGGAATGGGCTTGCTGCAGATGTAATTACTTCAGATGAGTTCATACTTAAGTCATGCTTAATCCAGCGTGACTGGTGTCCTTCTATCAAGAAAGAAATTTGGACACAGACACAGAAGGAAGATGGCCATGTGGACACTGACACAGGGATGGAGTTTTGCTATCACAGACAAGGAATGCTTGGGGCTACCAGAAGCTGCAAGAGGCAAGAATGGCTTTTTCCCTAGAGTTTTGGAGCAAGCGGGGTCCTAGTGACACCTTGATGTCAGACTTCTAGCCTCCAGAGCAGAGAACACATCTCTGCCATTGGAAGACACTTCCTGACAGCAGCCCGAGCACACCACTGAGACGAGCTCCCCTGCTCACTGCTGCAGTCAAAAACCATGACTTAGGTGTTGGCTACTGTCTCTCTCCGCTGAGTGCCAGGAATATGGAGGAGAATGGCATGACCCCACTCTCCAGGAACTCCTAATTCCAGGGGAGCAGGGCCGGGGGAGGCAGACGCACCAACAACCGGCACAAACCAGGGAGATACATGGAATACGATAGCGAGAAGGACCAAACAGAGAGCGAACTATGGCTATGGTAACTACAGTGGGAAGGTGGTTTTGAGTCTGGATCTGAGACACAAGTAGGAATTTGATAGAAATGGGAAGAACAAACTTTTGAAACGAAACAAACAGCTTTAGGAAAGGATCACATCATCCTATTTTAACCAGCATGGAGAGTTGAATAATTGTCTGTACTCAGATCCGCAGGAATCTATCCATGACAGCAACCTGTATATCCTTTGACTTCTGATACTATGGGCACTTGCCCTAAGGTGTCCATTTGTATGCTCAAAACCGACTGCTCTGATGTCAAATAGAGTCCTCTGTAAAACACATTTCAAAACGCTGTTTTAAAATGTAGGCGTTGGGGTGCCTGGGTGGCTCAGTGGGTTAAAGCCTCTGCCTTTGGCTCGGGTCATGTTCCCAGGGTCCTGGGATCGAGCTCCGCATCGGGCTCTCTGCTCAGCAGGGAGCCTGCTTCCTCCTCTCTCTCTCTGCCTGCCTCTCTGCCTACTTGTGATCTCTGTCAAATAAATAAATAAAATCTTTAAAAAAAATAAATAAAACGTAGGCATTATTATGCAGGTCTGGTGAAGCCCACACATCAGGAGGTAGATGCCGACGGATACAGAGTGTCTTACACATCTCGAGAGCAGGAGCCACACTATGCCACATGGGCCACGTGCTGAACAACTAACGTTGGTCAAGAGGCTGAGGGAGCAGGAGAGAAACATGGGCAAGGGCCGTTGTGGTGCTGTCTAGGGGAAGAAACAAGCAAAGCCAGGGAAGCAGACTTAGGATTGGTGGTTTGAGTAATTTCAGTGGGCTCCATGGTATAGGGACAGCCCCTGGTCCTCTGGTACCTGGCCCTGGGATGAGGAGGGCAGGTGGCCAAGGGTCCAGAGAGAGGAAACAGGATAAGGGCAGGATCTGGGTTGGTCAGCTGGCATGTGACAGGCATGCTCTTGGGTTTACTTCCTCTACTGTCTATAGGAACTGGCCAGCCCTAAAAGGGACAGACTCTCCCAGTCAACAAGGCTGCAAGACATCAAAGCATCAGAAACATAGGAAATGAAAAGGATTGATTAATACAAAGACCTTTCTTTAGGAAGACTATTGTTTAGGAAGAATAAGTCTTCCTAAACTGTCTACCTTAAGGAAACCATTTTAACCTTACCTATCTTCCAGAAAAAATAGGATCTCAAAGAGACACCAGTGCCAGGTTACCGGATCCAGTGCTGAGACACAGTGGGACTTTGGCTGCTAATAGGACTGAAGGGGACTCTTGTGTTTCCTTCCATGGAGCAGGAAAGTCAGGATGAGTAGCTAACGAGTCACTTGGACTAAATGAGAGCTAAATGAGTTCATTTATGTCGTGTCAGTCTAGCAGATTGATTCATTTGGGTTTCATGCAGAGTTCCAAGAGAACAGTGCCAATTATTTCCACAAATAGAACGGAACAATCCTGCTATCTGAGGAGTGACTTTAGCATGCATAGTCCTTTAAGGAATGAGACATTTCTTTCTTCTTTATTCCTCTCCCTTCCCTCTTTCCTTCCATAGAAAAAAAGGTATCTTGGAAGTTAAGAAGACAAAACTCTAAGAAGTTCGAATTCTTCCTGGGTGTTGGCTACCATTCCAACTATTGTTAGGAATAAGCAACCCTTAACCTTTACTGACTACTTTTTATTGGCCAAGCACCATGCCAGGAGCTTTGTAAGCACGACCTCATTTCTTCCTCTTAATAACTCTTTGAGCTAGGTATTCTCATTCCACTGTGTCTGAAATTTAAAAAACAAACAAAAAAAACATGAGGTTTGAAGATGTTCGGTAACTTGCCCACAGGGGCCTCATTAGAAAAGAAGGATAGATGGAAGTGAAAACCAAGTCCATCAGACATGGTAACCCGGGTTTCTGATGGCTGTGCTAGTTAGTGCTTCTTCAACTGAACAGGCATGGAGACCCCACAAAGAGCTTCCTAAAATGCAGATTCCGATTCAGCATGCTTCCATAGGCACCTGTGATTCTGCATTTCCAAGAAGCTCCAGGTGATCTCCAGCATAATAATCAATTTTTGAAATTAATATACTCCATATTTTAGAACAGTTTTTCAGTTAACAGAGTAATTTCACAAAAAAGTACAGAGTCCCATATATACCCTCTCCTCACACACCTGGTTTTCCCCCTATTATTAATATTTTGCATTAGTGTGGCACATTTGTTACAACTGAGAAGCCAATATTGACTATTGTTAAGTAAAAGTCGGTAGTCTGCATTAGGCTTTCTCTTTGGGTGGTACAATCTACATATTTTGATACGGTCACCTTCAGACAAGACTTATTAGCTGGAGATCACCATTGACCTCACCAGATCCTTCTGTCTCCCCAGCATCTGCCATTTATCATCATATGAGCTCTGTTGTGCTTCATGTTTCCAGGAAGTGGATGAGAGTGATAATTTAGTTTGATAATGTATTTTTTGACTGGCCAGTCCCAATTACTATTTTAGTTTGAGATGCTTCATATAGATCTCCCTTCTCCTGAAGCTTTGTCCTTTGTGCCTCCAGCCAGGTGGGACAGCCACCATAAAGGAGGACAGGACACCTCAGGATTGCAGGAAACCTAGTGTTTCCCACAGGCACCCAATTCTGGCTTCTCCACTTACCTCCCTCTAGCTGCTGCTCCTCTCCTTGTCAAAAATAGTACCAGTGTCCAGGTCTTCCTATAACCATCCAGTTCTGCTTCCACACTTTCCTAGGAGCTGTCCCGGATTTCTCTGGTGTAAAATACAGCATACCCAGTAAAATACAAATTATATGTATTCGTTAGATTCATTCAGGATGTTCTTTGGGGTTAACTAAAAATACGACACACACAGAACTTTTTTTTTCCATGAAAATGAAATTTAACTGTCCCGTGTTTATTATTGCACTATATGTTGTTTTATTACTAAATCTGGCAACCCTGCCTCTAAGAGATCTTTCTCCCTGCTCAAATATCACCCCAGAGACCAAGTGTTTCGTCTTTTGCTAGGACCTGTCTAGTGTTTCTTCCCAAATGGACCCACTCTCTTGAGTTACTCTCCCTACTTTCACTGTAATTCCGTAGTGGGCAAATGAAAGATTCTGCCCATTATTCTTTCTGACATAATAGAATAATACACCTCTCTACTAATTTTTCCCCCTGTCTTTCTCCTATCACCATGGTAAGCTTCAGGACAGTCCTTAAACATGAATTACTTCATGAAAGAAGGCTATTCTTGTTAATCCGTCCTCAGCACCATCATCTTCTGGGGCACAGCCTCGTCTTTTTTACTGCTGTGCTTGCAGTCTTTCCCCAACTTTGTTTTGCTGCTTTTATTTGCTGCAACTCTCCCCACTCTTTATATGTGATTCAATCCTCAAGCATCCTTTTTCAGCCCTTCCCTTCATTCATTAGAAGCAAGACACTACACGACGACACGCTTGCCATCTTTTCTGTATTCGAATTTTTGTGACAACATTCTTAAAGCCAAAATCATAAAATAAGAAAGATTTGCTCAGCCCCGGGCTTGATAAGGCCATCGCATCTGACCTCTGGGCTCTCTCTGAGTGTAACAGGAATAGACCTGTGGACCTCTGGAAGGTCTGGTGGTTTGTTTTTATGTCACAGAGGTTGACACATGAAGGGACGGTTTTTGTAATTGTTTTCCCCAGAGGTTGCTAAGGTTTCACGTGGCTCTTCGGGCCTCCCATCTCCCTGCCAATAACGGCTCTCAGACTTTTTCAGGTAAAAGCATGTGCTGACCTCTTCTATCATCACATTGTTATAAAACTAAGAGGGAAAAACCAAAAGAGCTGGCGGGGTCATACTGAGAAGTAAATAATTCAAGACCTATAGCCTGTATTGGTATCAAAACTGAGAGGGCTGGGAATTAGGGTGGCACATGAAGAACTGTGAAAGCAAGAACTGGAACAAAAACCCTCAACATGTTTTGTCAACCATGTGTATGACTCCTCGACAGAACTGGGTCTCAGCCGCATGGAAATCTGTCAATTTACCATTGTCTCTTTGTAGAGTCCGTGCGTACTGTCAGACTAAGCATCCCCAGGATTTGCGGCATCTGCCTCTTTTCCAAAATCAATCCCACCCTTAGAGGCAGGAGATAAACTGCCCCTGAGAAACATGCTAAAGAAATGGCCAAATTAGGTTGATGTTTTTAATCTCTTCTTAGTTATCCCTCTAATCTGGACTAAATGACTTGACCCAATAAGACCTCAATTCGTTAAGGTTGTAAAGATACACCTCACCAACTTGGGGGGTGCTTTGGTGACCACTGCAGTGAGGGGAATATCATTTGTCAGGGGATTTTTCATTTCTAAATTAATTTAATCATAGAACCTCTCTCAATTCTGCTTCTGTAAATCATTATGCCCTTTCAATGTCTTTCTGAAGTTCAGATCGTTCAAAAGAGGTAATGAAGTGCATAGAGCTTTACCATTCCTCTGGCAAGGACTTAAATCTGAGAGGAAAGCCAAGTCAGATAGAGAGGTCCCCAGGTAATAGTTCCTTTAGGGGTTTATTATTTATTATTACCTTAGCAGGTAATAAACTGACACTTCTCAGTACTCGGATGTTAGGTCCCACTGAGGTGGTTTTATTTTCGCCTCACAAGCTGATGAGTACCACCCGACACAATATTTTATGTGTGTAAAATCCATACACAATAGCACACAGTGCTACTTTCTTTACAAAAATGATTTTTCCCAGAAATCGAATGTGTCCAAAATAATTAAAAACATCCTTACAGGGGCGCCTGGGTGGCTCAGTGGGTTAAAGCCTCTGCTTTCGGCTCAGGTCATGATCCCAGGGTCCTGGGATCGAGCCCCACATCGGGCTCTCTGCTCCGCGGAGAGCCTGCTTCCTCCTCTCTCTCCCGGCCTGCCTCTCTTGCCTACTTGTAATCTCTGTCTGTCAAATAAATAAATAAAATCTTTAAAAAAAAAAAACCACATCCTTACAGGTGCTAACCTTATAAAATTGAATATTATGAATGTGAATTAAAGCCAACTGACTTTTAAACAACTCCCATTAGCATAAGAGCAGGAAAGATACTTTAAAAATCTAAAAATAGCATGATGATGCATAAGAGCAAAGGTTCTGACGTGGGATGGATTTTTCGTTTGAAGGCATTAACGCAGGGCCTATCTATTTATGTGTCCTCTGTGATGCTAAAGCTCAGTGAATCCAAAATAGACTTGCCCCAAATTATGAGATTGTATAATGCTACAGCAAGACTAATTGCTAAAGCAATATGGTCCGAAAGTCTCTTGTGGCAGTAAAGAAGATGAAAACCCAAGTGAGTATGTGATTTTTTTTTTAAAAGATTCATTTAAGAGAGAAAAAGAGCATATGCACGAGAGCAGGGGGAAGGGCAGAGGAAGACGGAGAAGAGCAGACTCCCTGCCCAATGGGGAGCCTGACGCAGACCTGGATCCCAGGACAGCTCCTGAGATCGTGACCTGAGCCAAAATCCAGAAGCAGATAGTTAACCAAGGGAGCTTCCCAGGTGCCCCAGTGATTATGTGATTTGTCCAAAGTCCCAGCTTAGGGCAGATGGCTTAGAGACCTATCAGGCCATTAGCCAGTTAGGCAGCAGGCCCTACTGTGCTCTGGTCAATACATCTGCCCCAACTTTCTTCTTGTTTGGCTCCCTAGGCCACAGATGATAGGAGAACTATTTCCCACAGTCCCTTTCATCAGGATTCTACACGTGACCTGGTGAAAAGAAAGAATTAACAGCTGGACTATAAATCTTCCTCCAGCCTCAAACCTGTTTGGGCACAGCTAGGTCTTATGGTCAAACTTCTTGACATATCCGTTGTGGTCCATCGAGAGCACCAAAAGTACTCCTAAGTATGTTATAGGTTGTTATCCGAGATTGTTCACTGTATAACTTGTCATTTATGGACGGACTGTGGCTATAAGAAAGAGTGGGAGCTCGGCACGTGACCTTTGGGGTGCTAGGTGATTAGCAAGGTGTCCAAGTTCAGGGATTCTGAACTCGGCGGCTTCCCTGTGCTGACATGATCCATGTTCAGGCAGCATTTTTTCCTTTCCTGTGGCCAGAACATAAGCAGTGCATGTGACAGGGAACATCAAGAGCTGCAGCCAAGCTTTCTCTGATGCTCTTGCCCTGGATGCCCTCCCTTTTGGCTCCTTTCTTAAAGATAAGTAGACATTGTCCTGGATAAGCCTGTTGCGCCTTGAAGGTCTGAATGATCATCCAGAGTGGAAACCCACCTGGTGATCTTGGACTGAGGTTGCACCAAGTGGAACCACCAATGTGCTTGTTGTAGGCAGACATGAGCACCAGGTGATGTGGACACATGCAAGGCCATCGAAGCTTCTAGGAGGCACAGCGGCAGAAGTATCTGGCTGTTCTGAGGCAATGTCCCTGTCTTTTTATGGCCCAGACTTTATATCAGAGGGTGCAAGAGGGTGCAAGCTATGGCCCCGGGAATTTTTCCAAAATAAGTAAGAGACGGTGGGATTCATTTTCAGATGTTGCTCCTGAATGGGTTGGTTATATGGCCTAACTGAACCATTTCAATAAGCATCTTTTCACCATGTAGAATGGATTCTTTTTCTGCTCTCAAGAATCTTGATCAGTGGAGTTAGGGGTTTCTTGTCTTTCACATTGAAGGGATTGTTCTGAGCATTTTACTTCAGTTGGCTTCTGTGTAAAAACCCTGATCAGAGATAGACCTATCCTACCTATGGGCTCTGAGGGGCAAGATTTGTTTTTGTAGCCTTTTGCCTAAAATTCAGGAGCCCCACAAAGCTGCCTATGATGTGTTTAGAATACCTTGACCACCGACCCAAGTCTTTCAGTCAGTGAGATACCATCACTCAGAGAGGAATGGAAACTGGGCCTGTGGTTAACTCTTCTTGGGTCCCTGTTACCATGAAAATTTGGGATAATTAGGCCTGTCTGGCCTTAGGAATATGAAACAGCTAAGGGAAAGGAAGTTTTGGAACAAGAGGCTTCACCAAGAGTCTGCTTTGCTCACACAACAGAGGAGGCAGGAGACCCAGTGCAACAGGGGATCTCATCCACCTTGCCAAGGTGAAGATGTCTCCCTCTGACCCTCATCAGCCTTCACCCATCACAGCAGCAAGGCCCAGGCTTCCCCATGGTCAATGGTGCAATTGACCAAAATATATTTATAGACTATCTAATGGGTATTGGGACATTGTAAAAGCTGCAAAGGAAAAAAAAAAAATGAGAAAGACATAATTCTTGCTCACAGGAAGCTAACATAGAGGAAGAAAAATCAAGCCTGTTATGATGCGTTTCGGCAGTGTTAGAGGAATCCAGGGAGGAAGTTAGAGATCAGGGCAGAAGGCAGATAGCAAGAGATGGAGGAATGGTTGGTCTAGGGAAGGTTGGGACCCTGAAGCTGAAAGTCTCTAAAAATAAAGAGGCATCATTTGGTGGGGTGGGGTAGGGAAGAAGACAACTTTCTAAGTGGGGAGGGAACCAGGTGAACAAAGCAGAGAGGAAGTAGGAATGGCAAGGGAACTGCCAGTGGGTGCCCTTACTTGCTGAAAGAGAGATGGCTACATGAACAAGGCAGAAAGAAGGTGCTCCTTGAGAACATACAGGAAAGAGGCTTAAACAGCGTCCTAAATCTTTGAGTGCCGCCATTGCTCTGGTGTCCTCAAATGGAGAAAGGCAAAAAGAGCAAACTGTTTAAGCCTGTTTTTGTGCTGTTGCCTCCTGTATGTCTCAGAACTTCGGGCTCACATTGGGTGACTATAGATACACAGGCACAGGCTATGTGCTGTGAAATGAGAAGAAATACGGGGTAGGTGTCATTCTTCCTCTTGTGGATATGGGAATTTTTCCATCTGTATTTTCATTCAATAGTCACTAAGTACCCAATAATAACTAATTACTAAGTACACCTGAGTGCTTACATGTATCCGAATGAAATCATTCACATACGCAGCAGAGACACATAATTGCCTCTCATTTTTCTCACTAATAGAGCCCCTCTGCTCCTAGGGGCTACAAGGCTATGTGTCCCTGCCTCCTTTGCAGATGTGGATATGGACCAGTTCTGGCCCGGAGTAGCTGGGCAAACTGTGACTGAGTGAGTGGACCTGCTTGCTTGAAGGGAAAAGAATAACATGGCAGAAGGAGGGGAAAATCTGAACATAAGGAAAAGGCCTGGCGCAGAATCCAGAGATGCTGAACGTACAGAGAGCAGCCTGAAAGGAAGAAGTCAGCCCTTAGGAGTCAGTTTGAGGATAAAATACTCCAAGATAAACTCTTTGCATTCTAAGAATGACCCCCTTTTCATATAATCTATTGCATTATTTGGCTAACAGAATAGTTATCCTTCTCTCTGTATTACCAAAGGCACCTCTATTACCCTCGTCTGGCATGGGCCAGACACCCAGAGGGGGTATGAGTGTATACTCCACCTTAGAAAGGAGACGTTCACTCCTTTGAGGTAGTTAATGTTACTACTCTCATTTATCGTACGATAAAATGGAGACCTAGGAAGTCAAATAATTAGCCAAAAGATGACAGCCAGTCAGAGGCAAAGGGAGAACTCACACACATGCATATGCTTCTGCAGTTTTCTTTAATGCCTGATAGCATGTGAGGGGCAGGCAACAGAAAGATGGAGCAAAAAATAGTCCTTGGTGAGGGGAATTTCCAGTCAGTCTGGGAGACTGACATACAGGAAAACACAGAAAAAGAAAAGCAAAGGGACTACAGAGGAAGAAGAAATTGAATAGCAGCAGTTTGTAGAAAATTCTCTCATGGCCCTGGAATCCATTCAGGGAAATCACCTCCCACACTCTTTCTTTCTTTTTTTTTTTCTTTTTTAGATTTTTTATTTATTTATTTGACAGAGTCCACAAGTAGGCAGAGAAGCAGGCAGAGAGAGAGGAGGAAGCAGGCTCCCCGCTGAACAGAGAGCCCGATGCGGGGCTCGATCCCAGGACCCTGGGGTCATGACCTGAGCCGAAGGCAGAGGCTTCAACCCACTGAGCCACCCAGGCGCCCCCCCTACCCTCTTTCTTGACCCATCCCTGAGGGCTTAACTGAGAGCAACTGTTGCTTTCAGATAGGACTTAAGGTTCTTAGTTTATTTCCACACTTGAATAACTAGTCATTGACTGCCTTCTTGTGTAAAACACCATGCGCCATCTTTCTAGGAAGAGTCAATGAATGGATGAGGAATGGTCCTGGCCTTCAAGAAAATTATAATTTGGGAGGAAAAAATATTAAAAAATTATAATAAAGGAGGAAAAATATCATAGCCCGGCAAATTCTGTAAGAGTGAATCAAAGGTGAAAGACAGGAGGAATACCACTCTGCTTTGATCTCAGATCTTTGATGTCCTTTGTAGGTTGGATCAGTCTTCGTTACAAAATACCGAGTCTTTGCTACATACCAAGTACCATGCCAGGCTCTGGTAATTCAGAAAAGAACAAGACACAGCTTTTGCCTTGGTGGGGGCTGGTGCCATAGACCAGTCCTTCTCTAGAAGGAGGATGGGGGAGGGGAGAGGTAATATCACCTAGAAGGGAGGTAAAAATTGGCTCTGTGAGGATGAAAACCTGTTTTAACCTGTATAAGGCACAGCTGTACATGCAGCACATGAACAGATATGTCAATGTATGTGGTGTTAAAATTTTATGGGGGTATAGGGACTAGATAAAAATGTCTAGAAAGGTTCTTTTAGGGTGACAATATTAAAAACAGGTCCAGGAACACTAATATAGACAATTTAACAAGCAATTCCAACACAATGTGATAAATGCCGTGATAGGCCAAGTGGAAGGTGAGAACACAAAATAGAGACGCCTAATCTGGGCTTGATGGGACAGGAAGACTGCCCTACAGTCTCTCAGCACTGCCTCCACCCTCCCCCCAGCTGAGGCCAAGATGGCAAGGAAGGGCCAGGAAAGGTGTAGGAAGGCTTGCCAGAGCTATGGAGCATTGCGTGTAAAGTGTAGCGTTGAGAAAGCCAGCCTGCCACACTAATGAGACTGCACGACGCTCACAGTCTTCACTAGAAAGTCCGAGCTGGAAGGGGGAAAGGCTGAGATGAGGTTTCCACCCTTACCAGGTAACCCACACAACTGCCACTCCTGAGTGAGGTCCAAAGCGACAGACGTTTCTTCAGCAAGTCAGCACTGCAATGCACCTGCTCTTGGGCCTTCTGACTCTGCAGATCTGAAGAGTCACAAAATGTCTGTGACAAGCTGGGGTGAAGTGGCAGGCTCTGGGAAGCCATGAAAGAAGAAACGGCATTGAACTAGGGGGTCTTGAAACAGACTCACGCCCTCTTCCGCAGAAAGGTCTCCTTTTGAGAAATGGGTTTTGGCTTGCTATGAGGTAATGATAAGGACTGAATGCCTAACCCTGAGGTATCAGGGGACCATGCGATCTGAGCTACCAGTGAAACGTGGGAGCTGAGCGAATCCGATGGCAACCTGTCAGCGGCTTCCATGAGTAGATGGTGCAGGCTTCTTTGGCGCCCACTGGGGTTGCGTCACCCCTTTCCTCCAGTCCATACTTAAGTCTGCATGGGAACTCCTGTGATGGTTGACCGAAGAGAGAAAAACTCGGGCCTCGTTTACGGGTGTCTCCGTGCGGTATTCTAGCAGCAGCCAGAGGTGAGTGGTGGCGGCATTGCAATCCTTCTCAGGGCTGGCGGTGAGGGGTAGCCGTAAAGGAAACGGGGGCAGTTTATTTGATTGTTCACTTCGCACCAGAAGACCTGTGTATCTACGTGGATTTATGGGCAGTTGTTAACAGCTGATCTCCATGATCAAGGACTGGGAAAGAACAATATTGGAAAATACCGTCCAGTGAGGTCTGGGGAAGAAGTATGAGGACGAAACTTTCAGAAAGGGCACAGGGTGTGAAAATATTTGTATGCCATGTTATTGGTCATCAAAAAGCATCTATTGCAGAGAAGGTTCTCAGTAATCAGGTGTGGTGATGAGTCGTGTAGATGCCAATCTCGCCCTGGTCATCCCGGTGCTTACTCAATGGGCCCCTGTACAAAGTGGCCGAGGTGGCAGGAATGTAGGCTGTCAGTGGGCTCCCTACACACTGACTTCTCACCAAATCTGACCTGACTTCCACTGTTGTTGAGTGCCTAACCTGCCAGCATCCGAGACTGAGCCCTGGTATGCCAGTATTCCCCAGGGATGAATACCACTGGTTACATGGCAGGAATTTATCCTCATCAAATAGACCTGATTCTGGCTATGAATGGGCCACCCCTATTTACAATGCCCTGCCAGCACCACAATTTGTGAACCTCTGAAATGCTTCATTCATCATCATAGCATTATGCAAATATAACGTCTAATCAGAGAACTCATTCCAGAGCAAAGAAGGCATACATTGGGCTCATGCCAAGGGGGTTGGCTAGTTTTCCAATAGCCGTCACCCAGCAGCAGTTTGCCCACGAGAGTGGGGAAGCAGCTTACTGAAGACGGTTAGGGTACCAGTTGGGAGATGATATCCTGAAAGGACAGGATTCTATTTTACAGGATCCAGTTCATATTTTGAATCAGTGACCAGTAAGTAAAACAGCCTCTCCCACAGTTAGAATACATGGGTCCAGGAATCAACATACGGAATTGCATGTGGTTCCCTCATCATTCATAATCCACATGTAGAATTTCTGCTTTCTGTCCCTACACCTCTGAGGTTTGCTGGTTTAGAAGGCGGAAATGTTTCCATCAAGAGTCTCAAGTATGGTTCTACTGAATTAGAAACTGAGACTATCACCTGACCATTGAGAGTCCCTCAGGCTACTGATTCAGAAGGGGAGGGTGGACTTCTACTGGTTGAGAGAATTATCCCTGATTACTAGAAGGAAATTGGTTTGAAACAGGGAAGACGACTTGTGGAATCTAGGGATTTCTCTGCCCAAAAAAAGGCAGGTCCGCTGAAAATTCAGACTGTTAAGAATGAAGATTTAGAACCTTCACCAATTAAAATACCTTGACCTGCTGAAGTTATGGCTGTCAGCAAAGGAAACTTGGGATGGGTAGGAGAAGGAAGTATAAATATAAACAATGGTCCTGTGACTAGTTGTAGAAACAATGACTAATGGCTATCAGTTTTTTTTTCTTTGCTGATTAGATGAATGGGTATATGTTTGCGTATTTGTAAGTACAAATTTATTTTTCTCTTACATCCTATCCTTTATTATTTTATGCAAGTTGTTTTAGCAGGTTATGATTTAGCCTTTAGGCAATTAAATACTCAAATGGAACTGTGACTGAATTTCAGGAACAGGTATTATAGCCCAGAGATAAATGGTAGGGTTACTAATGAAGGTAGACGTATTTATTGAGACTCTGGGTTCCTCATTTTGAAATAAGGATGAAAACATCTTTGTTTGTGCAAAGGATGGTTACCTTGCTAGAAGAAAACACAGACTTGTTTCTGTCGTTGTTTGGAAGACCCGCAGGCACAGAAAGGACGTGTGTGCACTGACCAGCCGAAGGGACAGCTCCAGCCTGTTATAAGTTATTCTTGGTTAGCTTCGAACCCAGCCCTCTCTACCTGGTTTGAGATGTTGGGGCCAGGACTCTACAAATCACATGTCTGCTCTGCCAAAAGGCTTTGTTAGGCTCTGCTAATAGGGGATGCCGGGTAAACCAGACCAGAGCGGGGAGGGCTGGCTCCGTCCCGATACGTACCATTTGCTCCTTACTTACTCTCGTTCTGTGTGAGTATCACCCTGGCCTCACTTCTCCCCTCAGGAAGCAGCAGCCCCTACTCCACCAGCTGCAAACTAGCCTCCTCAGTCTTTGTCTCAGAGCCACCAGCAGCACCCGCTGCCCACTGCCCTGTCTGCATGGGGCGTGGGGGAGCTTGAGCAGCTCGGGGCAGCACCTCTAAGCTTCTCAAGTTCAGTCACTTCCCCTTCTTCCCTCATTGCTCCAGCCCTCCCGCAGAGTAAGAGCCCTTTCTTGCAATCCCTGCTTCTGCGCCCTCTCAGCATTCTCTTTTGGCTTTGTCAGTTCTTCAGTAACGAGTTAATAGTTCTTTATATAGTTCTCCCAGGGGCAGTGACCGTGGTGTGGTTTCTGTGCCTGACTAACCCCCAACTGATACCCAAAAAATCCACACAGGCTGGATCATAAGGCATCTTAGAACAACCGTTAAGAAGTTTGGACTTAGTCTCAATAAAATGGCACTGCAGGGTCTTTAAATCAAGAAAGTAACAATGAGATTTGGAATGAGAAAAAGTACCCTGGCTGCATTCTGGAGAATACATTCCAGGGGACAGTCCTGGAGGCATTTAAGAAGGGATTGCAGAAATCCAGATGAGAGAATGCCTTGAGCTAAAGAAATGAAAGTGTTGATTTAAAAAACAAAACAAAACCGAAGTAGGAGCTACTGAGTAGTTAGGACCATCAGGACTTGGGGCTGGGTTGTATAAAGTAGGGAAGGAGGGAAGGAAATGAATTCTTTTGGAAGTGATGAAGAGGAAACTATCAAGGTTGACCATCTCTGGTGATGACAGCTGGGTAAGCAATTCAATTCATGGAAAAGAAGCCCAAACACTGAGGGGTAATCAAGTTTAAGGCGATGAAATGAATTTGGTTTTGAACTGTGGGCTTCGGCTTTTAGGATATCTGGGGATGGTTGGATTCAGAGATCTGGAGACCAAGAGGAGGAGATGTGATCTGGAGACAGAGATTTAGGAATTATCAAAATACATGGTACCGAGAGCCAAAGGAGTTGACAGACTACCCAGGGAGAGAATGGAGTGAAGAGATCTAAGGCTAAAATCCTAAGAACAAAAATGGGAGGGTGTTTCGTGTGGTTCTCAGAGTGAACAGGTGTATTTCTCTCCATTCCTGAATGTGAAAGATACTAAGTTTGTTTTGTTTTAGAGGCCATTTGTGTGACGTCGGAACCTTGGGAAACTTGCTACACAGTCTCCTATTTTTGAGAGAGGTGTCATGTAGTGTTTCCTGCCATGCCATCAGTGTCTCCCGGCATAGGGACTCCAGCGGTGACTGCCCTGTGTGTTGGCCTGACCACTAGGGCAGGGCACTCATCTAGGAGGAATTGATGCAGGGGTGCCTAATAGCACGCTGAGAGCCTGAGACTCTCTGGGAGGGCAAGAGCACTGGAAAGCAAGTATCTGATGTGTCACTTGATGAGGACATGACCCATAAGTGCTGACTCAACAGCAGGCCCGTCTATCACCTTTACCAATTCAATCCCATTTTCCTTCGGGAGGAAGTGTGACAGGTGCAGTGGTGAAAGGCACAGGCGCTAGCAAACTCCTAAACGTTGATCCCAGCTCTTGTACTTACCAACTATCTCAGCTCTAGCTGGTTATTTCACTCCTCTAAATTCCAGATTATTCATCTATAAAACAGAAAATAACAGCAACCCAAATCATGGAGTAGATGTTTAAGTGAGAGGCTCCATCTGAAGCCCGGCTGGCATAAAATGAGCATCTCTGTTAGCTGTATGTGCCGGATGCCAGGTTATTGCCTCTCCTTTCCGAAGTCGTCCTGCATCACCAGCTCTGTGCTAATGCGGACTTAAATCCTCCTTTGCAGTGAGCACAGTACTGAGCTTTGTCGATGGAGGGTTATTGCAGGAAGGGGAATTTTTCTTCCTGATGACAGTGTGCTGCCATCTTTGCTTCTGGCTCCCGCCACATGGGGGTCAGTGGCACAGGTCTGGGATATCCAGGGGTGCTCTGCCCCTGCTGCATACCCAGGATTTAGTCTCTTGTCAAGCTTGTAGCCTGGCCGGGCCTGGCGAACACTTCATATGGCCCTCCCAGGCCTCCCAGCACCTGACTCTTTCTGTGCCTGCTGCCTGCCTCAGCCTGCCAGCACTCCCAAAGTTCTTGCACCAGGTCCTCCAGAACGTACACCGCGTACCCCAGGCTGCACACTGCCCTGCGATGAGCAGGATCCAACTACCCCAGCTCCCTCTGCAAACCCACCTGCCAGCTTCCTGTTTGCCCAGAAAGACAGACCACCTCTAACCTAGGAAAAACAACCATCATCTCTGCTAGCCCGCGGGCTGCAACCGCATCTTTTCCAGCAAAAGCTCTGAATCCCAGCCTTGGGGAGGGAACCCCATTCCAACTCAGTCCTTACTTGGATAGTGCATCCTTTAGAGTTCTTCCTAGATCTCCTTAGTTGCTTCTCTATTATAGTTAATACTTTTTTATATTCAACCTTCTATATTCAAATTAATGGTGATTTCTGTTCCCAGAATGGATCTTGACTGATGCGCTATTTTTGGTATCATTATTTTATTGAACAAATATTTATTGAGTGCTTGCGGTGTGGTTGGCACTGTTGTGCATACTGACGGAAACCACAACAAACAAAATTCCTGCCCTTATGGAACTTGCATTCTCTAGGAAGACAGCTGGGGACACCAGTTAAACAATGTGAGATGCCTGTCTCTAGAAGGCAGAACATTTCATAAAGCTTTGAGATCCAATTTACATCTCCTTAACATTAGAATAGTTGGTGTAAAAGGTCAACTAATTCAAATCTAGTTCATTCAACTGTTTTTACCATAATGTTTTCTTTTAATCATTGAAAAATCACATTGCTGGTGCGCCGGGGTGGCTCAGTTGGTTGAACATCTGCCTTTGGCTCAGGTCACAATGGCAGGGTCCTGGGGAGAAGCCTCACATTGGGCTCCCTGCTAGGTTGGGAGCCTGCTTCTCCCTCTCCCTCCCTGTCCCTCCCACTCCCCCAGTCTGTTCTCTCTCTCTCTCTCTCTGCCAAATAAATAAACAAAATCTTTACAAAAATAAAAATAAAAATCACATTGCTTTTGAGTGAGCTTGTCTTACAAGTTCGTTGTGATACACATTTTAAATTTACAATTTAGTCTTCTTATTCAGGTGCTTGACTCTCTTTTCAGTCATCTCACGTGAGTGGCGGCATTCACCAGATAGGCCGTTCCTCTGCAGATAGTTATTTTAAAGTTGCTTAGCAACAATTATTTAACATTCAGCTTCTATCAGCTTCTGCACTGAGATGTTTTGAAACTCTGAAAAGGGTGTACTATGTCAGGTATTTAGCATTGAACTCCATTACTTCTTTGCTAAAATAGCACAGAGTCTTAGAACTTGGATAGAAATCACCCATTTATTGAAGCCCATAATAATTGCTGCTTGAGCCCAGCATTTCTACGTTTCTATCACAGTTAGAGATATTCAGACCACAAAACTAGTTGAAACAGGCACATTTGTGTTTCAAATTCACTAATCTTTGAAAGTGAAGATGCATTTCTTGACCAAATAAATTCTAAAAATGAAAAGGTGAAAAATGTGGTTAGACCAGATAAACTTATCCGCCTCTTCAGCTTAAATAGCTTTATATGAATCTAATTGACATTATAAAGGTCCTAGAGTCTTGTCTGTCAGGTCTCATACATACCTCACCTGCCATTCACTGCAAAACCAAGTTCACTTGAAACACATCAACATAAAATAGTGCCAAGGGCTAGAAAGTAAAGAGCTTTATTAAAACAACAACAACAACAACAAGAGCAACAAGAGTAAACAGAAAATTAACCCTTCTCTTTATTTTCCTTCTCAAGCCAGTGCATTCCTGCAGTACATACTGAACACATTCATGAAATGCTATGAATAAATCATAACTGTAGACAGTTGGATTACACTAAAAAAGGGGGAGCTAATTATATTAAAGAAAATCTGCAGTTGATTCTTAATAAAATAAAATGATTATTTTCCTACTTTATTGAATATTGAGCATGGATACCTGTTTTTTTGTTTTGTTTTGTTTTGAATACAACATCATACTCAATACTGCAATGCTCCTTTTTTTTAAACAAGATCCAGTCTGCCGTATGTTGGGAGAGGAGAGGCCAAGAATAATGGTACACATTCATGGAAACCTTCAGTATATAAAACACCAACACCTAGGAACCCTAAAAAGCCCCATGTATCATTCTCAGCCCTAGATTTGTTTGCTCCCTCAGAGGTAACCATCCTCCTAATTTTTGTGACTGTTATTTTCTTGCTTTTCTTTATAGTTTTACGACTAATATCTGCATCCCTTATACTATTGTTTCACTTTGCCTGGTTTTGAACTTTGGACCAATGGATTCATACTGTGTGTGCTTAGATAGGACTTCTTTCTTTCCATCAGTATTGTAGTTAGGAGAGGCTGTAGTTCATTCTGTTTCATTGCTCTCTATGTACCATAACTTTTTATCCAGTCTGTTTGAGGGACATTAGGATCGGTTCTGGCTTGAGACTGCTAAAATCATTCTTCTATGAGCATTCTTGTATAGTATCCTAATCTACAAATGCACAAGATTATCTCATGTACATGTCAGAGTGATTTTGTGGGTTGTAAAGTAATACTGAATACTGATATTAAAGTAATATGGTAGTAATAACAATGATAGAAAACTCTTTATAGTATTTATTATGTTCTGGATACTGTTATGAGCATTTCACATAGATGAACTCATTTAATCTTCACCAAAAAGTCCCATGAGGGCAAAATTTAGTTCCTGGGACAGGAATTGGGAGTAAGAGAGAAAAAAATCTTCCTCTTCTTATATGATGAAGTCACATACTCAAGGTCATAGAAGTAAAAAGATGGGATTCAAATCCATGGAGTTGGCAACAGAGTCTATACTCAACCACCACATCATAATGCAATAGTGTTTAGACAGTTTAACATCTTCAAATTTGTTAGAGAATGTCAACCTGTTTTCTAAAAGAAGTTATGCTAATTAACACTCTCATTAGCAAGACAGGAGAGTTTCCATTACTTTCTATCATTCTCAATGAGATGTTATTGTCAGTTTCCTTATTTTAGGCAATTTGAAAGTTGTATGATACAGTCTCATAGTGATTTATACTTGGATTTCTCTGTTACAAGTGAAACAAAGGCTTTTGTTTTGTTTACTGACCATCTGAATTTCCTTATTTGTGAATCTCTTGTTCAAGGGTTTCCTCCATTTTGTTTTGGATCTTACATCTTTCTTATTGATATATAGTTCTTTAGATGTTATATTATTTCTTTGAGCATTATTGACATGATACAACTACCTCTTCATAATCTGAGGCATGCATTTGCACTGCTTATTGCTCTTGATGGAAAAAATAACTTGCTAATGTGTTTAGATATGTTCACTTTTTTCCTTTACAGCTAGAGCTGATTGTGTCTTTTTAAAAAATCCTCTCCCAGGGCACATGGGTGGCTCAGTTGGTTAAGCATCTGACTCTTGATTTCAGCTCAGGACATGATCTCAGGGTGGTGGGATCACGCCTGCATTGGGCTCCGTGATCGATGTGGAGCCTGCTTGAGATTCTCTCTCTCCTTCTCCCTTTGCCCCTCCACTCCCACCCCTGCTTGTGCTCTCTCTCACTCACTTTTGCACTAAAAAAACAAAAACAAAAAATTCCTGGGGGACCTGGGTGGCTCAGTGGATTAAGCATCTCTTTTTTTTTTTAAGATTTTATTTATTTATTTGATAGAGAGAGACACAGTGATAGAGGGAACACAAGCAGGGGGAGTGGGAGAGAGAGAGGCAGGCTTCCCTCTGAGCAGGGAGCCCGATGTGGGGCTCGATCCCAGGACTCCGGGATCATGACCTGGGCCGAAGGCAGAGGCCTAACGACTGAGCCACCCAGGTGCCCCAAGCATCTAACTCTTGATCTTGGTTCAGGTCTTGATCTCAGGGATGTGAGTTCAAGCCCTGCATAGGGCTCCATGATGGATGTGAAGCCTATTTAAAAAAAAATTCATTCCTACCTCAGTATTTTGAAAATACTCTTTAATTGTATTCTTAAAGTATCATAATTTTGCCTTCTACCTTTTGATCTTTAAGAAATCTACAACCAATTCTAGGTACCCAAGAATTTCTTTCCATAAAAATACCTAAATTTCCCAGAACCATTTGTTGAAAAGCAGTCCCTTCTGCCCTATAGGATGGTACCACCATTGCCATAAGCTAAGCCTCCATATAATAAAATGTTGTACTCTCTTCATAACTAGCTATAATGTATTTCAATATCTGGCAGGCAGAGAAAGTTCTATTACATTCTTCTTAGTCTTTTGGCTATTTTTGGCCCTTTCCACTTTGATATAAATCTTAAAGTGTGCTTTTTAATTAAAAAACCACTTGGAATTTTGATGAAGATTACTTAGAAACTATAAAGCATTCGGGAATAATTATATTTACAATTCTAAATCTCCCACTCCTTGAGCATGGAGTAACACTTTAATGTTTCTTTTTTTAATTGTTTTAATTTTTTAATGTTTCTTTATTCAGAAACTTGATACAAGTTAACAAAACTTACTGGACATTGACAAATCTGCAATGAGAAACTAAATCCAAAAAAATGAAGCATGCCAAATGTGCAGATGCTGATCTGCTAGCCCTCAGGATACGAATGAATTCAATAATATATTCAAGATTTAGCCTTAGGTATAAGGACATTTAACGCTTTAAAGAATTTTGCTTTGTCCCTTGTTATCTGAGCACCTGGCAATCAGAACTGTATACAAATATAACAAAGTGAACAAAAGAATAGCACATTTTTGGGGCGCCTGGGTGGCTCAATGGGTTAAGCCTCTGCCTTCGGCTCAGGTCATGATCTCAGGGTCCTGGGATCGAGCCCCACATCGGGCTCTCTGCTCAGCAGGGAACCTGCTGCTCTCTCTCTCTTTCTCTGTCTACTTGTGATCTGTCAAATAAATAAAATCTTAAAAAAATAGCATATTTTTAGTTTTCTTTAGTGTCTTTAAGTAGAATTTCAAAATTTTCTCCAGTTTTGAATACCTTTTGTGAAATTGCTGATTATTTTAATATTTTTTTTATTTTAAGATTTTATGTATTTGACAGACAGAGATTACAAGTAGGCAAGAGAGGCAGGCAGGGAGAGAGAGGAGGAAACAGGCTCTCCGCGGAGCAGAGAGCCCAATGTGGGGCTCAATCCCAGGACCCTGGGATCATGACCTGAGCCGAAAGCAGAGGCTTTAACCCACTGAGCCACCCAGGCGCCCCTGATTATTTTAATATTTTTATAAATTTTCACATTGGTGCTGTTTATATAAAAATGCAGTTGATATTTAGGGATGCCTGGGTGGCTCAGTCGGTTAAGCTGCTGCTGCCTTTGGCTCAGATCATGATCCCAGGGTCCTGTGATCCAGTCCGGCATCGGACACCTTGCTGGGCAGGTGCCCTGCTTCTCTCTCTGCCTGCTGCTCTACTTGCTTGTGCGCGTGCTCTCTTTCTCTCTGACAAATAAATAAAATCTTAAAAAAAAAAAAACCTTAAAAGAAAGAAATGCAATTGATTTTTATACAGCAATTTTTGCATCTAACAAACTTGTTAAATTTCTTATTCTAATAATTTGTAGATCCTTGGGGATGTTCAACATATACATTGAAATTATTTCAGACTTAGTTTTGATTTGAAAGACAGTGATGACATTCTTGTCTTTTCCCCAATTTCAAAGAGAAAGCTTTCAAGAATTCATGTTTGTTGCAGATGTTTGATAGAAACCCTTTAATTAGATTGATGAAGTTCCCTTTATATCTAGTTTGCTAGGAGCATTTTTATCATGAATAGATGTTGAATGCTTAGCAAATGCTTTTTATAGCTCTAATGAGATCACAATTAAATCTTTAATTTGATTATGTGGTGGATCATAGTAATTGATTTTCTAATGTGAAAACAACCTTGGATTTCTAACATAAACGTGACCAAGTCATGATGAGTCATCTTTTACTGTATTTGTTTTACTAATACTTAGAATTATGAATTATGCATCTATATCATAAGTGAAATTGGCCTGTAATTTTCCTTACGATGCCATTATTTGGTATCAGATATTTGACCGTCTCACAAAATAAGTTAGGAAGAAGTATCCCTCTTTTTCTCCTCTCTGGAAAAACTTCTTTAAGTTCTTGAATATTTAGCTGTACTCACCACAGAAGTTGTTTAAGCCTCAAATTTTCTATTAATATTGATAAAATTAATGGAAGAGCTATGGAACCTTTTTTTTTGTCTACTTTGTTAAGCTATATAATTTCTAAAAATTAGCTCTTCTATGCAGATTTTCTGGCTTTGAGTTGTTCATAGTATATTCTATTTCATTCTATTAAATGTCAGAAAAGAAATGGTTATGTCCTCTTTTCCCTCCTGATACTTTTTTTTTCTTATCCAACTTTACCAGAGATTTGTCACTGAAAAAAAGTCTTTTTCAAAGAATAAACTTTATTTTTTATTACTTTCTGCTCTAATCTTTATTTCCTTTGTGATTATTTTGTGCTGTTTTTCTAATTTATTAAGATAGATGCTTCTCATTAATATTCAGTCTTTCTTTTTGCTAGACACATTCAAAGCTATGACTTTCCTCCAGCTACTGTTTTAGCTACAGCCCATAAATTTTACAGAGTATTTCACCAGTGTTCATTTCCACTTATATTTTAGGATCCATTAGTATTTCTTGATTGATTCATTGGTGATTTACAACTGTGTTAACTCCCTAAAATATGGGGCTGCTTAATCATTTACTTCCAGGTATACCAATTTAAAAATTACCCTCTCAGTGAATTGAACCTTTCATTATATGAAGTTTGCTTTCTTTAATGGCGTTTCTGGCTTTACAGTTGTTTTCAGATATAAATATAACTTTCACCAAAATTTTACTTTCAAACTTTATTTTATGCTGTAGGTGTGTATATAAGCACATATAAATGTTTTTATTTGTCAGTTTATTCTGCCTCCAGCTGGATAACTTAGTCCACATATTTGATGTGTTACTAACATATTTTATTTATCCTATAATCTCAAATGTTTTCTATTCATTCTTTTTACTTTATAAATTTTTTTTCTATCTCATTTTTCCTCAATTACTAGCTTGAAAGGTACACACTCATTTCTATAAAACAATCATTTTAGTGGTTTTACATTGAAAAATTCTATATAACATGTAACCACTAATATGGTTGTTATACAAAAATGAGTTAAACATTAGAAATCACATTTATACTTAAAATACCTTTATTCTCTTCTTATATAACCTACACTTTACTTTTTCTATTTTTAATTGAAGTATATAGTCGATGTATACTATTACACTGGTTTCAAGTGAACAACATAGTAATTCAACAATTACATACATTACACAGTGTTCACAACAGTAAGTGTAGTTATCCTCTGTCACTACACAAAGTCATTACAATATTATAGACTTTTAGAATACTGTATTCTCTATACTGTATTTTTCAGCACCATGACTTATTTTATAATCAAAAGTTTATGCCTCTCAATCCCCTTCATTTATTTTGCATTCCCCATCCTGCTCCCCTTTGGCAACTAACAGTTCTCAGTATTTATGAAACTGTTTTGATTTTTGCTTGTTTGTTCATTTGTTCTGTGTTTTAGTTCCACATATAAGAGAAATCATTTGCCATTGGTCCTTTGCTGTCTGACTTACTTAGAATAATACCCTTTAGGTCCATCCATTTTGTTGCAAATGACAAGATCTCATTCTTTTTTAATGGCTGAGTAATATTTCATTTTATATATACACATACACACACTGTGTCTTCTTTATTCATTCACCTATCAATGGACACTTAGGACCCATATCTTGACTATTGTAAATAATGCTGCAGTACACATAGGGGTGCATACATCTTTTTGAATTAGTGTTTTCGAATTCTTGGGTAAATACCCAGTAGTGCAATTACTAGGTCATATGGTATTTCTATTTTTGATTTTCTGAGGCACCTCCATACTCTTTTCCACAGTGGTTATATCAATTTACATTGAGGGCTGTAGACTCAATGAGGACTGCTAAAAAGGAGTGAGGAGTCTGGCAGCCATTCACAAGGAAGCCCAATATGGCAAGAGAGTAAATATGGATCAATTTTTAAAGATCTGAATAAATGCAATAGCATCTGAAAAATGATCACTTCAGAATCTCAAAGTAGACATACATAATTAAAGTTACAAGTTGTTTTAGTAATTTTTAAAAATTAAACATTTTAGGGTGTGCATGGGATTACCACTGGACTTTTTTGTTTATAATCAAAAAATTTTGAGTGTTTTATATCTCTATATAATTTAATGGGTCATCTGTTATTGATAAACACAGTAAATACATTACACTATCATTTATATGATGAGTTATACAATGTATGATACTGAATCTTAAAGCTTCTTTTTAATCTTTCATTGTATCTGAACAATCACTCAGGGAGAAGGGCTGTTTACAAAAATAATCATACATTATTAAAGTAGAAATGATGAAACTTTCAGGTTGACAATGCATGTAAATAACAACCTTGTTGGAATTCCATATCTGTTATTATCACAATATACTTACCTGTTGAAGCTAAAACCATGAGGCTAATAATGCTTGAACAAGAACAGCATTAAGTTTATACATAAAAAAACTTCGGGCAAAATTCCACAACTTTTCCAAGAAAGAGTCACTTTCTTATTTAGTCCAAAAAATCAAATCCTATCCAGCAAGTAGTGTTAGTTCAATAATATGAAGTCTTGTCTACTACTCATATTGATCTATATATTACAGACAGCATTAATAATATCCCCAAATAAAATATTTCATTAATACCAGGCATTCTCAAAGCCTAAAAGCTTAAGAAATAAAGTGTAAAAAACCATGGGAGTTAAAATAAGGGCTTCTGAACTTAAAATACTTATTTTTTCTTTAATTTTTTTTCAGTGTTCCAAGATTCATTGTTTATGCACCACACCCAGTGTTCCATGCAATACGTGCCCTCCTTAATACCTCCACCAGGCTCACCCAACCCCCCATTCCCTTCCTTTCCAAAACCCTCAGTTTGTTTCTCAGAGTCCATAGTCTCTCATGGATTGTCTCCCCCTCTGATTTTCCCCAACTCACTTCTCTCCATCTCCCAATACCCTCCACGTTATTCCTTATGCTCCACAAGTAAGTGAAACCATATGATGATTGACTTTCTCTGCTTGACTTATTTCACTCAGCATAATCTCTTCCAGTCCCATCCATGTTGATATAAAAGTTGGGTATTCATCCTTTCTGATGGAGGCTTAATACTCCATAGTGTATATGGACCACATCTTCCTTATCCATTCGTCCGTTGAAGGGCATCTTGGTTTTTTCCACAGTTTGGGGACCGTGGCCATTGCTGCTATAAACATTGGGGTACAGATGGCCCTTCTTTTCACTACATCTATATCTTTGAGGTAATTAACCAGTAGTGCAACTTAAAATACTTGTTAAGCTTTATTGTATAGTCTAACATTTTGGTTTCCTGGATTCAGTCATACTGAATTGTCTATTGGGTTTAGTCGCTTCTTGCATCAGCTCCTGCAACTGTCCGATTTGTTCATCACGAAAGTCATTAAGTTTTTCTTCTGGTAGGGCAGCTCCAAAACATACTTTTTCTGTTGAATTTTGTCTGTTTTCATTAGTTTGTTGCCATAGCACTGCTGCATACACCTAATAAAAAGACAAAAAAAAGAGAAGGTTATATATATATATATATATATATATATATATACACACACACACACACACACACACACATACATATATGGATAAATGGATGAGTACTTAATTATATATACATATATTATATATATGTATATATAATTAAGTACTCATCCATTTAATGTTAGAGGACTTGAAAAATTCTAATTCCAAGTCAACTATTTCTCTCCATCACTGAAGATACAAACAATATAGTTGTGTCTTTACTACTCACTGACAATTTCAAATATAACTTTTTAGCAAAGTTTTTAACCTAGAAATCTGTGGGCTGGGTGTTACCCATGAACAGACTCAAAGAACATGCATAACCCACCCAACAGTCGTGTGCTAAATTGTATGCACACAAGCACTGCAGATAGTTCTGGGGCTGTAGCTTTCCTTGGGTTTTTATGGGGGTGGAGGGGTCTTAAAGACTTAAAAGTGGGTTGCAAAATTCATGATTAATTCCCTTGCTTACAATTAAAGCATTAATTTAAATCACACTAGAGAGAACGTTTTCAAACCTTTAACCCTTCTATATTTAATAATAATTTCTGTCAGGAAAAAATTCTACATTTTTCATGCTGTCATTTTTCTCTTATTCAATCAGCATCTTCAGCCTAATATTCCAACTACTATTGTCTTACACAAGGGATACTTTTTTGAAGCAGATTCTCTCATACAGTCAATCTTTCATCAGACAGGAGGCAACCATGTGTTTTAGTTCATGAAGTTAAAAGATTATATGCACCCTCTAGGTAAGTAAATATATCAGTTAACTCTATGTAATGCCACTAACTCCTTCTGGTTTAATTTAATTGCTTGTAACTGCTGGGTTGCCATTATCACCAAAGAAACTTTAATTCAAGACATTCCAAACCTTTACCTGTATTGAAAATATTTGTTTTACAGAAATCTGTTTCATAAAATAACTAGAAAAGAGTTGCACGTACCCCAAGCTTTAGCAATCCCACCTCAAAATATATGCCCCACAGCAGGGTTTCTCAACCTTCACACTATTACCAAATTGGATAATTTGGATCATACTTCGTGGTGGGGTGGATGGGAGTCTGTTCTTACACGGTAGGATGTTTTAGCAGTATCTCTTGTCTCTATCCATTAGATGCCAGGAGCATACCTCCCTGAGGTATGCTTGACAATCTTGACAATCAAAAATGTCTGCAAACATTGCCAAATGTTCCCTGGCAGGCAAAACTGACCCAGGTTGAGAACTATGGCCCTAAAAAGACTTTCAAACATGTGAACGAGTAGCACAAGAAGCTTGGTATTACTTGTCAAAGCAAAAATTGGAAGCAATCTCATGGTACTTTTCAGTAGGAGGAAGGACAAATACACTAAGGTTTATTCGGATACTTCATCTCTTCAAAGTGCCGGCTTTTGGTTTCATTGATCTTTTCATCTCCATTTCATTTATTTCTGTTCTGATCTTTATTATTTCCTTCCTTCTACTAGATTTGGGCTTTGTGTGTTCTTTTTCTAGCTAGCTCCTGCAGGTGTAAGCTTGGGTTGTTGGAGATTTATCTTATTTCTTGAGGTAGACCTGTACCACTGTAAGTTTCTCCTGAAATGGCTTTCACTGCATCACAAAGATTTTAGGCTGTTGTGTTTTCATTTTCATTTGTCTCCACGTTTTGTTTTGGTCATTTCTACTTGATTTCTTTGTTGACTCATTGTTTGTTCATTAGCATGTTGTTTATCCTCCATGTGTTTGTTTTCTCCACCTTTTCCTTGTGACTGATTTCTGGTTTCATTCCCTTGTGGTCACAAAAGATGGATGATAGGATTTCAATCTTCTTAAATTTACTGACACTTGTTTTGTGGCCTAACATGTGATCTATCCTGGAGAATTGCCATGTGCACTTGAAGAGAATGTATATTCTGTTGTTTTGGATGGAATGTTATATATGTAAATCCATCTGGTCTTAAAAAACTGTAAAGCTGCTGTTGCCTTATTAATTTTCTGCCTGAATAATCTACCCATTGATGTAAGTGTGATGTTAAAGTCCCTATTACTGTATTACTTCCAATTTCTCCCTTTCTATCTGTTGGGTGTATAGCTATTTATAACTGCTATATCCTCTTGCTGGATGATCCCTCTATCATTATGTGGTGCCCTTCTTTGTCTCGTTACTGTCTTTGTTTTAAAGTCTATTTTGTCTGATGTGAGTATTGCTTCCCCAATTGTTTTTTATTTCTCCCTTTTAAATGGAGTATCTTTTTCCATTCTTTCAATTTCAGTCTCTATGTGTCTTCAGCTCTAAAGTGAGTCTCTTATAGACAGCATATAGATGGGTCTTTGTTTTTTTATCCATTCAGTAATCTAATGTCTTTTGATTGGAGCATATAAACCATTTACATTTGAAGTAATGATTGATAGGTATGTTTTTGTCATTTTGTTAAACTGTTTTCCAATTGCCTTTGTAGTTCTCTGTTCATTTCTTCCTTTCTTATTCTTTTCCCTTGTGATTAGTGACTCTGTGATGTTATGCTTGGCTTCTCTTTATTTTTTGGTGTAGCTACTGTAAGTTTTCACTTTGTGATTAACATGAGATTTATATGTAACATTCCAAGTTATATTAAAATGGTGGCCACTTAGGTTTGAAAACATTCTAAAGGAACTTTTTAACTCCCACTTCCACAGTTCATATAAATGTTGGCATATTATACATCTTTTTATTCATATTTCCCTACTTCCAGTTAGGGCCTTTTCTTTTCCACTTAAAAAAGTCCCTTTAACTAATTTCTTGTAAGCTTGGTTTAGTTTAACTTTTCTTTGGGAAACTCTATCACTCTTTGCCAAATAAGAAAAAAAAAACCCCAAAAACCTACAACCAAGAATATTCTTTCAGCTCTTTACAGTCCAAAAGGGAGTAATAAGATACATTTAAAGTTGCTGCTGTTTCCCTCTGTTGCTGCTTTAAAATTTTCTATTTATCTCTAATGTTTGAGATTTCAATTACTATGTGTCAAGTGATGTGGACCTCCTTGGGTTCATCTTGTTTGGAACTCTGTGTGATTCCTTGACCAAGATGCCTATTTCCTTCTGCTCTCTCTTCACCTTCTGGGACCTCTATAATGTGAATGTGCATTTGATATTGTTCAATACATCTTTTAGCCTCTCATTTTTTAAACTCTTTTTGGTGTTCAGCTTGGGTGCTTTCCATGACCTTATCTTCTAGATCACTGATCAATTCTCCTGCATCCACTAATCTACTGTTGATTCCCTCTAGTGTATTTCTTGTTTCAGTTATTGTATTCTTCAACTCTGACTGGTTCTGTTTTGTATTTTCTGAGTTCTCTCCAGTCCAGTGAGCATCTTCATGATCATTACTTTAAATTCTATCACACATATTACTTATCTCCATTTCATTTGGAGTATATTCCTCTGTCTCACTTTGACATTTGGTGTTTCTTTCTATGAATTAGAATTCTCCTAAACTTGAAGGAATGGTCTTTTATATGGCCATCCCCAGTAGAAGCTGTGTGTGCCGGGTTGACTGCCTGGAGCTATGGCTGGCATGGGCTAGGGGTCCCAAATCTCTCTGTGCAGAAGGCACCCTGGCAGGGCAGGCGCTGAGAGTCCCAGGGTGCCCAGTACACTCAAGATCGGAGGTTCCAGAGCACTCTGAGGTAAGAGGGTCCCAGCAAAGCCATCTGGAGCCAGAGTGGTGTGGGTCTAGAGTGTTCCAGGGTGCTTTGTACCTGTGTCACCTTTGATGATGGCTGGAACTGCAGTAAGTGCTGACCATAGGAGTCCTGGTTTATGTTGCTCTGAGGCTGCCTTGGTGGGATGGCTGGGGCTGGTGTGGTAGGTCAGCTGGTGCACCCATATCCTTCTCCTGTCTGTGCTATCCAGGTGGAGGGGAAATGTAAAAGCAAGGCTCTTACCAGCCCCTCCTACCCAGAGAGAATTTCAACAGCTCCCTTCTTGTTTGGCAGATTTTTCCCTTCTTGTTCAGATCCTTTATACTATAGTTGTTCTTTGGTTTTTGTTTTGTTTAGATCATGATACTGCACTCCTTAATCCTCAACACCTATTTCACCCATTCTCCCACCCACCTTCCCTCTGGTAACCATCAATTTGTTCTCTTGGTCTGTTTCTTGGTGTCTCTCTTCTCCCTCACCCCCCATGAGTAAAAACATATCGTATTTGTCTTTCCCTGACTTATTTTACATAGTATTATTTTCTCTAGCTCTACCCATGTTGTTGTAAGTGGCAAGATTCCATTTTTTATGTCTCAGCTATAGTCCAGTGTATATACATACCATACTTTATCCATTTGTACATCAGTGGACACTTGGCTTCCTTCCATAGTTTATTGCAGCATTACTGGATTATAGAATCTATTTTGAACTTTTTGAGGATACTCCATACTGTTTTCCACAGTAGCTGCACCAGCTTGCATTCCTACCAACAGTGCATGAAAGTTCCTTTTTCTCCACGTCTTCTTTGGAAAAATGTCTGTTCATGTCTTCTGCCCATTTTTTAACTGGATTATTTGTTTTTTGGGGTGTTGAGTTTGATAAGTCCTTTATATATTTTAGATACTAGCCCTTTATCTGATAGGTCATTTGCAAATATCTTCTCTCATTCAGTACGTTGTCTTTTCATGTGGTTGGTTGTGTCCTTCACTGTGCAGAAGCTTCTTATTTAGCTGTAGTCCCAATAGTTTATTTTTGCTTTTATTTCCTTTGCCTCAGGAGACATACCTAAGAAGATGTTGCTATGGCCAATGTCAGAGAAATTACTGCCTGTCCTCTCCTCTACGATATTTATGGTTTCAAGTCTTACATTTAGGCCCTTAGAGTTCATTTTTGCATATAGCAAAAAAAAAAAAAAAAGTGGCCTAATTTTCATTCTTTTGCATGTGGCTGTCCAGTTTTCCCAGCACCATTTGTTAAAGAGACTTTTTTCCAATGTATATTCTTTCCTCCTTTGTTACAGATTGTCTATATAATCATGTTTATTTTTGGGTTTGCTGTTTTGTCCCATTGATCTATAGGTCTATTTTTATGCCAATACTATACAATTTTAATTATTCCCACTTTGTAATAAAATTTGAAGTCTGGAATTGTGATGCCTCCAGTCCTGTTTTTCTTGTAGTTGCTCTTTTTAAACCGCAGCCTTTTTTTACTGTGCCCCAAGGCATTTGGTGTTGGTATGCACTAGATGGCCTGGGGCTCCCTGAGACAGCAGGCCTGTCAAGGCACCCAGCCTCTTCTCCCAGTGTACTTCCAAGATGGAGGAGGAACACAAAGCCTGGCACTTACCAACACCTCTCCTGCCGTTTGGCAGGGCTCTAGAGCTGGTTCCTTTACATTCTAGTTGCCCTTTTAAACCACAGCTATTTTTCTTTGGTCTAGAGTAAACATATCTGCTTAGCATCCCTCAGTACTATCCCTCCCCACTATAGTTTGCAGTGGTTGGGGTTCCATATGTTACCTCGTAGAGAACAACAAAAGAAACAAACATGGTATATCTATCTTTTGTTGTGAAGAAGCTGTTCAGTCAGTCACCTGTCAGCATTTTTTCAGGAGGAATTGCTCTAACAATAGTTATGGATTTGGTGTGTCAGTGTTGGAGGTAAGGTCTTCTATGACCATCTTGGACTAGAATTTGTCCATCTAGTCCATCTTGGACTAGAATTTCAGATACTACTTTATAATCCATTACAGGTAAATTAACTAAATCCCTATTAGCATGGACAAATGTCCAAAACAGAATCCAAAAAGTGGATTTTTAAAAATTATTCATTTGTAGAAATGGGAAAATTCATTCTCAAATTCACATGGAAAGGTAAGAGGCTCTGAATAGCCAAAACATCCTTGAAAAAGCAGAACAGGGACGCCTGGGTGGCTCAGTTGGTTAAGCAGCTGCCTTCTGCTCAGGTCATGATCCCAGCATCCTGGGATCAAGTCCCACATCGGGCTCCTTGCTCGGCAGGGAGCCTGCTTCTCCCTCTGCCTGCCACTCTGCCTGTGCTCGCTTGCTCTCTCTCTCCCTCTCTCTCTGACAAATTTTTTTTAAAAAGTGAAAAAACAAACTACAGAATGGGAAAAAATATTCACAAACTATTTATTTGATGAAAAAACTCAGACTTATATAAAAAGAACTCCTACATTTCAACAAAAAGACAACAACCCTATTTAAAAATGGACAAAGACTTAAGTAGACATTTCTCTAATGATGATATACGTTAGAAGATATTCAACATCATTAGGGAAATGCAAATCAAAGCCCTGTTGTGTTGACAAGAATCTGAAGAAAATGGAACCCTTGGGGAATGCTGATGAAAATATGAAATGGTATAGCCACTGTGGAAAACAATATGGTAATTCTTTCACCTTGTGAGGAACTGCCAAATGACCCAGCAATCCACTCATAGGTATATACCCAAAATAAATAAAAACAGGAACTCAGATGCTTTCACACCTGTTCATAACAGCTTCCTCACAACAGCTAATACACTCACTCTTTGCAGATGATATGATACTTGTGGAAAACCCCAAAGACTCCACTCCAAAACTGCTAGAACTCATACATGAATTCAGTAAAGTGTAGGGATATAAAATCAGTACAGAGAAATCAGTTGCATTTCTATACACCAACAATGAGACAGTAGAAATTAGGAATCAATCCCATTTAAAACTTCACCCAAAACCATAAGATATCTAGGAATAAATCTAACCAAAGAGGCAAAGAATCTGTACTCAGAAAACTATAAAGTACTCATGAAAGAAACTGAGGGAGACACAAAGAAATGGAAAAACAATCCATGTGCATGGATTGGAAGAACAAATATTGCAAAAATGTCTATGCTACCTAGAGCAATCTACACATTTAATGCAATCCCTATCAAAATACCATCAACTTTTTCAAAGAAATGGAACAAATAATCCTAAAATTTGCATGGGACCAGAAAAGACCCCAAATAGCCAAAGGAATGTTGAAAAAGAAAACCAAAGCTGGTGGCATCACAATTCCAGACTTCAAGCTCTATTACAAAGCTGTCATCATCAAGACAGTATGGTACTAACACAAAAACAGACACACAGATCAGTGGAACAGAATAGAGAACCCTGAAATGGGCCTCAACTGTATGGTCAACTAATCTTCAACAAAGCAGGAAAGAATATCCAACCGAAAAAATGTCTCTTCAACAAATGGTATTGGGAAAATTGGACAGCCACATGCAGAAGAATGAAGCTAGACCACTCTCTTATGCCACACACAAAAATAAACTCAAAATGAAGACCTCAATGTGAGACAGGAATCCATCAACATCCTTGAGGAGAACATAGGCAGCAACCTCTTCAACCTCAAGTGCAGCAACTTCTTCCTAGAAACATCACCAAAGCCAAGGGAAGCAAGGACAAAATGAACTACTGGGATTTCATCAAGATCAAAAGCTTTTGCACAGCAAAGGAAACAGTCAACAAAACCAAAGACAACAGAATGGGAGAAGATATTTGCAATTGACATATCAGATAAAGGGCTAGTATCCAAAATCTATAAAGAACTTATCAAAGTCAACACCCAAAGGACAAATAATCCAATCAAGAAATGGGCAGAAGACATCCAAATGGCCAACAGACACATGAAAAAGTGCTCAACATCACTCCACATTGGGGAAATACAAATCAAAACCATGGTGAGATACCACCTCACACCAGTCAGAATGGCTAAAATTTACAAGTCAGGAAATGACAGATGCTGGCGAGGATACGGAGAAAAGGGAACCCTCCCACACTGTTGGTGGGAATGCAAGCTGGTGCAGCCACCCTGGAAAACAGAATGGACATTCCTCAAAGAGTTGAAAATAGAGCTACCCTACAACCCAGCAATTGCACTACAGGGTATTTACCCTAAAGATACAAATGTAGTGATCTGAAGGGGCACATGCTCCCCAATGTTTATAGCAGCAATGTCTACAATAGCCAAACTATGGAAAGAGCCTAGATGTCCAACAACAGATGAATGGATAAAGATGTTATATATATATGACATCATATATATATGATACACACACACATATACAATGGAATACTATGCAGTCATCAAAAACCCAAAATTTTGCCATTTGCAACAAATGGTGGATGGAACTAGAGGGTATTATGCTAACTGAAATAAGTCAATCAGAGAAAGACAATTATATGACCTCACTGATATGAGGAATTTGAGAAACAAAACAGGATCATAGGGGAAGGGAGGAAAAAATGAAACAAGAAGAAACCAGAGAGAGAGACAAACCATAAGAGACTCTTAATCTCAGGAAACAAACTAAGGGTTGCTGGAGGGGAGGGAGATGGGAGGGATAGGGTGGCCTGGTGATGGACACTGGGGAGGGTATATGCTATGGTGAGTGCTGTGAATTGTGTAAGACTGATGGATCACAGACCTGTACCCCTGAAACAATATATTATATGTTAATAAATAAATAAATAAATAACCCCCCCCAAAAGTGAACTGTAATTTTTTGATTTTTTTTGTTTTTTGGCCAGCTCTGGAAATTAATAAAACTAAAAGGATAACCTAACAAGAGAAACAACCAGATTATCACCTATACCAAAAATCAACCTGTACCTAAGAACCCTATACATCTAAGCCAGTTTACATAATCACATGTTAAACATCACTACGGGAATGTAATCAGCAAAATCCAGGCTACAAAAAAACTACAAGAACAAACTCAATCTAAGAACAAATAAAGGAAAAATAACCTTACAGTGAGAAACCACTAAGATACCACCTTAACATGATCGAGGTTAACATCACCAGTAATAAGTGATATTGACAGCATGGTACCCCTGCTAATGCTGCACTGAGAGGGTATGTCATCTCCATAATATTTCTCTAATGTACAACGTCAATGTAATCATAAGAAAACATCAAACTGCAACTAAGGGACTTTTCATCAAATAACTACCAGTAGTTTTCAAAAGTTTTAATGTCATGAAAGCAAAGACTAAAGAACTGTCACAGATCAGAGGAAACAATGGCAACATGACAACCACATGCAGTGTAGAACACTGGATTAGACCCTGGAACAGAAAAAGAACATTAGCGTAAGAACTGGTGAGACTGAATATACTAAGTAGTTAATAATATTGTATTAATGTTAATTTCTTAGTTCTGATCATTGTACTATAATTATGCCAGATGTTAACAAGTAGGGGAGCTATACTATTTTTGCCAATGTAAATCTAAAGTTAATTCAAATTAAAAAGCTAAAATATTTTTTTAATTTCAAGAAAAGAGAGATTTAATGGACATCAATTATGATATATCAATTTATTTTTATTCTTATTCAAACAAAAATGCTAATTTTAAAAACTGGATGTTTGATTATACTAAGAATTACCACTAATTTTGGAGATACAGTAATGGTATTATGATCACATTTTTAGAGTTCCTTTTAAAGATAAATATTAAAGTATTTATGAATAAAATTACGCTTGTGATTTGCTTTAAAATAATTTGAGGGTGAGGGAACAAAGTACATGAAGGTACAAATGAAACAAGACTGGCCATAGTTGAAAAATACTAAAGCCAAGTGACAGGGACATGGTGGTTTGTTATATTCTCTCTACGTTTGTATATGTTTAAAATTTTTTCTATTCACTGAAAAATGTACACATACACACACATATATAACACAATTTAAACAGAATTAGCCATGTACAAATACCATTCAACTAAAACTATTATTTCAATCAGTCCTCTAAATATACCTGCAAAGCTTCCCAAAGCACTGGAAAGCTCCCTTGGCCTAATCTAAGCACAAGCCTGTGACTCTAGACTAGTCTGCCCTCATATTAAGTTCTCTAACCAAAAACCATAGCTCTCAATTACTTTTGTTTCAACGAATAAAGGATAGTGTTTTTACTGCTAAATTTAATTTTTTAAGTAAAAAAAAAAAAAACGTTTTCAGATTAAGTATTAACTGTTCTTTGCCATGTCAACTTCTAAAATAACTTTTTTTTACTTACAGAGTCATCAGGGTTCAAAGAAGAAAACTAGTTTACTCTGAGGCTATCCTCAAAACATTTTTTTAAAGATTTAATTTTCTGGGCTTAAGGCTTTATTTGTTGTTGCAAGACTCTAGTACTTTACCTGCCTCAGTCATGGAAGCCCACACAGAAAACGGGGCCAGAAACTCAAAGTAGTTTGGAATGCTGAGCCCCCTACATGGAGAGCGCAGCTGGAGAGTCCCACAGTCCTATGGGAATGAGACTTTATGGGAATGAGAAATAAACTTCTATTAAACTACACACACAAATTATTGAGTAATCTCTATACCCAGCATGGGGCTCAAACTCAACCCCAAGATCAAGAGTGCACGCTCCACCTACTAAGCCAGCCAGGCACCCCCGCTCCTCCGCACTGAGATCTTTATTTCTAATTAAATCCTAACGATTACCTGGGTAACAAAGTTTTGTCCCTTTTATTTCCTGCTAATTATTATTGATTGATCCTCGCTCTCCTGCCAATTAGCCATTTCTTTAAGTTTCTCCTTCCTCTATAGTAAATGTTCATTAGAGAACACTTAGGCTCTTTAATGAAAAAAAACCCTACTGTTACCAGCAGTTTTTCTTCTTTCTGTTTCTGGAACTATTTCTTAAATACCTTACCATTGCCATAATTTTTAAGCCACACATATTTTTTAAAATCTAAGTAAGATGTAACAAACTTTTTAAATACGTTTCACAGCAGTTTCCTTACCAAAATAAATAGGATTTCAACTTGATACTGTAGCATATGCTTGTGAACCCTGATTAAATTCACTTCATATACCATTAAATTACCACTTGGATTTATAATATGAATCACTGGATTTGCACCATCTGCCCCACAAGCCAGCATCACAGTAGAGTAAGACTCCTTATAAACCTGGCATACAAAAAAACAGATAAATGTGGGTCACAATTTTTTAAGATGCCAATAATGAACACTGTTGGTAAGAGAAAAAGATTTGAACATGGGACAGTAATAGAGTCACAAAAAGCCAGGAATCAAGTAAATAAATCTATGGACTTCAGGCAGTTCAGACTATAATTGTGAGTAATGGGACTATCAGGGCAGAAAAGGTACTAGACCCATTCGTATCTTTAAAAAGTCTTACATGTATATAGAAACAGATATAAGGTTTGGTCAAATTAAATATGGTACACATAAACTATGCCAACAGTTAAAAAGAGGCCCCTAGGGCGCCTGGGTGGCTCAGTGGGTTAGGCCGCTGCCTTCGGCTCGGGTCATGATCTCGGGGTCCTGGGATGGAGTCCCAGTCCCTCTGCTCAGCAGGGAGCCTGCTTCCCTCTCTCTCTCTGCCTGCCTCTCTGTCTACTGTGATCTCTCTCTGTCAAATAAATGAATAAAATCTTAAAAAAAAAAAAAAAAAAGAGGCCCCTAAGTGAAAAAGCAGCTTGCAGATTGTTTTAAAAAAAAAGTCATTTTAGGGGCACCTGGGTGGCTCAGTGCGTTAAGCATCTGCCTTTGGCTCAGGTCATGATCTCAGTGTCCTGGGATCCAACCCTGCATTGGGCTCTCTGCTCAGCAGGGAGCCTGATTCCCCCTCTCTCTCTGCCTGCTTCTCTGCCTACTTGTGATTTCTCTGTCAAATAAATAAATAAAGTCTTTAAAAAAAAAAAAGTCATCTTAAAAAATTTTTTTGAAAGAGGCGCCTGGGTGGTTCAGTGGGTTTCGAAAGCAGAGGCTTTCGACTCAGGTCATGATCCCAGGGTCCTGGAATCAGCCCCACATTGGGCTCTCTGCTCCACGGAGAGCCTGCTTCCTCCTCTCTCTCCCTGCCTGCCTCTCTTGCCTACTTGTAACTTCTGCCAAATAAATAAATAAAATCTTAAAAAAGAAAAATTTTTTTTGAAAAAAAAAGTCATTTTGTTTTTAAAATTCATACACATTTATATAGGTTATAGAATACTTATGTATTTATACATGTAAATGAAGAAGCTGAAAGGATGCCCACAGAAGTTGAGGGGGTGGTCTTTCATATTTTGTTCTGAACATTTCACTTCTGTAATGTTTTGATCTTTTATAATATTAAGTATTATTTAAGTAATTAAATGGAAGGAAAACAAAGCAAAAAGTTTTTTTTGTTGTTTTTTTTTACAAATTTTGGAATGGAGGAAGTTACAGCTCTGGTTTTCATGATTTGCCCCAAGAGTAGAGACCAAATCAATTTGCCATAAAGACAAACAAAAGAAAACTCAAATTCTCATTTTGTTTAATCACATATCTGCTACTTGCCCTTTGTTCTTTAAAACAAAATTACAACTGAACAGCCCAAAAATCATGATATAATGCAAATTGTCAAACCCTAAATAAAATCGCTTCACAAAAAGATATTCATATTTAGAAAAGCATTTATCATAGGCCCCTCTGAAAAGTGAAAACAAATGGTTTAAGAAGCCTAATCTTTCTTTTGAACTATGTATTACATGTATTATTATTAATCATATCAATACCCCTTATAGGCATATATGGTGCTGCCATGCCCACAATCTCCTGGACAGCTAAAATAAGAGTAGTCTTTCAGAGTTTTGCTAAATTAAATTATTTGTACTCCTTCAATGTAAACTCCCAAAGAGAAAGACAACTAGTAGATCCAAAAGGAAAGTTACCTTTCTCCCCAAAATTAATTACTGGAAGATTTTATTTAGCAACATTGCACCAACAAAGTTTGGAACATTCAGTCAAGCTTTCCCTGGAGAACTGATTAAAACTGCCATGCCTTCTGGAGGAACAAAAACAACAAAAACACCCCCCTCCATAAGAAACCTGAAAGTTACCTGAATTATAATAACTAAATTCAAAGACACCTTAGGGATTTGAAGCACAGCTGCCCAAGTCGTTAATACAGAATATGTTATATTATAGAAAAAAAGGAATCTGTTAATAATCTGATTTTTTTTGCTGACATTTTTTATAATTTGCATGTCAGTGATCGTAGATTTGTTATAGCACAAAACATCAAATGCCACTTACACTATTTCCCAACACCCAAATAATTATAAAACATCACACTGATTCACAGAACACAAACAACAAGAATAGAAAGTAGTTTTTCTATTTCTCAGGTGGCCATGAGCTGGGCCTCTCTGGAATCAAGTTCCCCAGGTTCCTCTGCCCAGGGAAGGGAGGCAGACTCAGGACTCACCTGTGACTCCAGGGATGAGCAAAAAATGTGTTAGCTGCTACTCAAAGCTGACCAAAAAAAGAGACTAAAAGCATGAACATGTAAGGTTCCTGGTAGGGATGTAGTAAGGAAATGTAGAGGAGATCTGGTTCACAAACACTTTATACTTGTTTACTCTGAATTTTATTTGTCCTTGACATTAGTCCCATACAAATCAAGTATTTTGTAATGGCAGAAATGAGAAGTCAGTACAAGTAAGTACATTTCTGTTTATGAAATTCATCCAAAAGGTCCTAGAAGCTTGCTATTAGCATTCTTAAGGTAAATATTATTACATAAGATACCTTACTTAAAGGCAACTCTTCATCACCCAAAAACAAAATTTAAAAAAAAAAAAAAGACATTTTCCTGGTCATTTTTTAAAACTATGAAGTTAAGGGGTGCCTGGGTGGCTCAGTGGGTTAAAGCCTCTGCCTTCGGCTCAGGTCATGATCTCAGGGTCCTGGGATCGAGCCCTGCATCAGGCTCTCTGCTCAGCGGGGAGCCTGCTTCCTCCTCTCTCCCTGCCTCTGCCTACTTGTGATCTCTGTCAAATAAATAAATAAAATCTTTAAAAATAAATAAAACTATGAAGGCAAATGCATTATATGTACATTTTATGATTTAGCAACCTTATTCTTTTGTAATATAATCTGCTTCAATAAGTTTTATAATACTTCATTATATTCTAGATATAGAATTAAATGTATAATACTATGAACAATTAACAGGATATTTTAACATGATAAAAACCATTGTCAAGTTCTCTAACTGGACATATTTATTAATTAGAACTACCCTACATGTATAGTATAGGATTATTGTGAGAATTAAATTATAAACCGTTAATATTTTTAAAAGATCTTTGCATTCAGTCTGTAAAATACCGTAGAATTCTTTGTGGTTATGTGTGTTTGTGAGTACTCTTGCCTGGAATGCTCTTTTCATGCCTGGCCTCTTACCATCAACTCACAGCTTAAACGTGTCTTCCTTAGGCCTTCTGGATTCCTTCCTATGTAACTGTTACTCCTGTTCTCAGTACCCTAAATTTCCTGTTCAGTACTTATCCTAATCTGGCATTTTTATTTTCCCCACTAGAATTAAAAGTCCATGAACACAGAGACACATCTTTCTTTCTCACTACTGAATTCCCTTCATCTAACATGGTACCTAGAGCAAAGAAAGTACTCCATAATTATTACCATCTTAATGATGAATTAAATGAATGCTGTCCACACATCTACCAGAAACCATTCTCCCAGGATATTATAGGCACAACGTTGATGCATAATCTCCAAATATGCCTACTTTATCTAGTTTTTTTTTAAGATTCATAATTTCAGACATTTGAGGGGAGTATGGATATTTTCATAAAATGAAAATACAAAATCTTATTTCTTACTGATGACACTGTCAAAGGTTATCTTTGCTCATGGTTGCCAAGTATTTTAGTCTCAGAATTTCCTATTCCTAAATAAAAGAGGTTTTTATGTGAATTATATCAATATTCACCATATTAAGAATTAAAACATTTAAAAATTCATTAAAAATTATTACCAATAAACTCATAAAGTAACAGCACTTTTTTATGAAAAATAACTTCAAAAATAAAAACATCTTAGAAGAATGGTACTGTTTTATAGGTCTGCAAATCTAATGACTGGTTCAGTACAAAGACATCTGGATTCTCTTCTATTGTGATATGTAATTTTGAAGTACATAAAGAAAATCTAGCCTCAAACTGATTAACAGTTGTAAAAGGGAAGAATTTTTAGTACTTTTTCTGATAATTGTATTTATTATTCTTTGATACTACACCAAAACTAAACAAGTAGGAGTTTCTGGAAAGTTGCAATGTACCATATCAATAAACCTTTCTTACTTGCTCCACTTTACCCTCTGAATGAAATTTTTATCTCTACATGGCTTTGTAATACCATGCACTGGTCATTTGTAAAATCACTACTTTCACTAAGTTATACTGATCTCCCAAATGTTGATGTTTTACTATACAATATTTTAAAATTACATTTACTAATATCTCATAAAATGAGAAAAGTCTTTGTCTTGGGAACTGCCTACCAATTGGGGCTAGAGGGAGGACAGTTTTCCAAAATCCAAATTTTTGCTCAGAAGCTCAAATTTTATCTTTGGCCATCAATGTCAATTTTCCATGAAGTGATAGGCTCACTCCATTCATTTTTGAGAAAATATCTGCAAATATCCATGTCTGAGAAATGATTACTTATTGTCGTTCTTTTCAGTAAAAATTAAACTTTAAAAAATGAGTACCTTAACTTTCAACCCAAATACCTTTATAAGTGCTTTTTTTTTTCAAGACAATCATCATACTTTGATATGAGGCCAAACTGTTTCATGAGTACTTATTTCTTCACACAGAATATTAAAAGAACATACTCAAAGGTAAAGATTTAATAAAATTAATAACATTTGCTGTTTCATTAATGATATTCTTAAACAAAATTGGCTTTCAAAAAAAAAAAAAAGAGAGAGAGGCAGGGGAGTTCAGGAAAGATCCAGAAGAGTATCGTGAGTTCCCTTCATCCCACAGACACAGACATAACAAGATAACCACTACATATATGCAACTGGCTCTGAAAATGACCTGAAGACTAGCAGAAAAGACCTTCCACATTACTCACAGAGAGGAGGCAACACTGAAAAGGCAGGAGAGGCAGAAACTCCAAAAAGACTAAATACAAATTGGAGGGACACCCCAAGCACAGAGAAGCAGAAAATCAGACACCACACCAGGCAATGGAGACCCACATTGGGAGGATGAGTGAGTCCCCATAACAAACATCTGGCTTTGAAAACAAGTGGGGTTTAACTTCAGGAGCTTTTTAAATAAGCAGGACTTAACTCCAGGTACTTAAACCTCATTAAATCTCATTGGGCTTAATACCAGGGAGGGCCAAGGTTGACAGGAAACCTAGTCCCTGCCCTTTAAGAGCCAGCATAATGAACTGGGCCAGAAACACAGCACAGAAGCAGCAGTTTGAAAGTGCGTGGATATACATGAAGGAGATTTATTTACTAATCTCAGAACCTGTGTGGGCAGGGCAGGGATCTTCAGGTAATTTCTCCAGGAACAAAATGCTGGCATTTTGTTGTTTCCTTTCCCCAACCTGGAAAGCCAGAACTAACAGTATCTATCTTGCTAGTACAATATGCCTGGCCCCTGCATTCTCCTAAGGACCCACCCATCTAATCTGCCTGCCTTGGCTGACTTCCCTCCAAAGCAGCTCCAGCTCTACCACACCCTGCAAGCAGCCTCCGCAGAGACCACCACTCCAAAGTGATGACTGCATGCCGCATGCCTGCGGTTCTTGTATCGCTGAGCCTCTTAGCTAGTTGCACAGGGAGCAAGCCCTTCCATTCAATGCATCTGCAACTGTGGCAGGGAGGTTAACTGCAGACACCTAGTCTGGCTGCTGGCCCCACCCACCTAAAGCTTGTGGTGGCCTCAATAAAGCCTCCTAATAGCACAGGGACAAAACCCTGACAGGTGCACCCACAGCAGGCGGATCAGGTCACTGCAGCTAACTGGGCTGAAAACAAACATGGCTCAGCCGCAAGAGTAGGGTGCATGCAGTCCACACAGAAGACACCCCTGGAGTGCCTGGTTCTGATGACTAAATGGGATTGAGCGACAGGGCACCACAGGATCTGCTGTATACAAGGCCACTACTTTCAAGACCAGGAGAATGGAGCCAGCTTCTCTAATACATAGAAACAAACACAAGAGTATACAAAATGAGGAGACAGGAGAATGTGTCCTAAATGAAAGAACAGGACAAAAAAACAGAAAATGAATTAAATGAAATGGAGATAAGCAAAATGCCTGATAATTCAAAGTAATGGTCATAGATATTCACTGCCCTTGAGAAAAGAGTGGAAGAACTCAGTGAGAATTGGATAATATAAGAAAGCATCCATAGAGCTCAAGAATTCAAGCAGTGAAAAAATGCACCAAAGGGAATCCACAGAATAGAGGATGCAGAAGAATGGATCAGCAATTTGGAAGATAGGATAATGGAAAGCAACTGAGTTGAACAGCAGAAAGAAAAAAATATAGCAATAAAAATTGAGAATATATTAAGGGAACTCAGTGACACTATTAAGTGTAATAACATTTATATTATAAAAAATCCCTAAAAAAAGAAGAGAGAAGGGGACAGAAAACATGTTTGAAGAAATAGCTGAAAATTTCCTAATCAGGGGGAAGGAATTGGACATCCAAATCTAGGAAGTACAGAAAGCCCCTAAAACAAGAGTAACCCCAGAAGTTCCACACCAAAACACATAATAATTAAAATGGCAAAGAGTAATGATAAAGATAGATTTTTAAAAGCAGCAAAAGCTACATATAAAGAGAAACCCTGTAAGACTATCGCTTGATTTTTCAGCAGAAACTTTGCAGACCAAAAGACAGATAAAGAGCTTCCCAGACAGAAAAAAGTTAAAGGAGCTCATCACCACTAAACCAGCCTTACAAGAAATGTTAAAGGGACTTGAAGTGTATTATAAAAGCAAATGTATAGTAAAGGTAGTAGATATATCACTTATAAAGCCAGTATGGAGGTTAAAATATAAAGGCAGTTAAGTGAATTATGTCTATAAAATTAGTCGAGAGACACTAAATAAAAACATGTAAAATATGCTGTCATATACATAAAATGTGGAGGGTGAGGTAAAATTTCCAGTTTTAGAATGTGTTCAATTTAGAATATGTTCAAACTCAAGTGACCATCAACTTATTACAAATATACACATGTGCATTACCATAATGTAAAAAACCTATAGATACACACAAAACCAAACATAAGGCAAAAGAGCAAGAAAAGAGAACAAGAACAACCAGAAAACAATTAACAAAATGGCAATAAATGCACAGCTATCGAAAATTAAATGTAAATGGACTAAATGCTCTAACTATAAAATATATGTAACTGAATAGATTCTAAAAACAACAAGACCCACCTATATACTGCCTACCAGAGACTTCTTTCAGACCTAAAGACTCATAAAAGTGAAAAAAAATGGAAAAACATAAACCATGCAAATGGAAATTAAAAAAAAAAAAAACTGGGGCAGTAATAATTATATCAGACACAATAGATTTTAAAACAAAGACTGTAGCAAGACAAAGAAATACACTACATAATAGAGGGATCAATCCAACAAAAGGATATAACAAGTATAAATATCTAAGCACCCAACATTGGAGCATCTAGATAGATAAAGCAAACACTAATGGACATAAAGGGAGAAATTTGACAGCAATAAAGTAATAGGGAATTTTAACATCTACTTATATCAATGGATAGATCACCTGGACTCAAAAACAAGGAAACAGTAGATTTGAAAAACACAATAGACCAAACATATATACAGAATATTCCAACCAAAAATACACATTATTTTCAAGTCCACAGGGACCTCTCCAGGACAGATCACATGTTAAGCCACAAAATAAGTCTCAATAAATTACTCAAGAGACACAAAAAGATGTAAGATATGAGGTCATATACATAAAATATGGAAGAGAAAGTGGAGTTAAGAAGATTGGTAAAGGGGATTAAGAGGTACAAATTTCCAGTTATAAAATAGGTCATGGAGATTAAAGGTACAGCATAGGGAATATAGTCAATAATACTGTAGTAATGTTGCACGGTAACTACACATATTGTGGTAAGCACTAAGTAATGTACAGAATTGTAAAACCCATGTTGTACACTGGAAACCAGTATAACACTGTATATTAATTATCCTTCAGTAAAAAAGAAAACTGCAAGTGCAAAGCAGTGATGAATTCTACCTGTGCTGTGGCCTCAATTTGTGCTTAAGTGCTAGCAGTTTTACCGTCATTGGTTCTGAACCATCAGCTGCACTTTTAGAGCACAGTCTTTCACAAAGTATTTTTCATTGACTATATGCTCTTCCTTAGAAAATTCTCTGCTTAGATTTGGAAAATGTTGCATACTATATTCCCTCTTAGAAATTAACTCTATTTGTTAGCATTTTAGGGTTTGAAAAGTACCGAAGTAAAAAAAAGAAAAAGAAAAACTGTAAAACTCTGTTTAACAAATGTTCCAATAAAAAAGTCTACAGAACCTCTTTAATGAAGAAATTAAACAGATCTCAAAGCACATACTTGAGAAAACATTAGTAGAACTATAAAACCTCATCTTTAATATGAAGATTCCAACTTGCCTCATAGAAGAGTTACTCTTCTTTTAGACTTTGCATTTTTCTTTAAGTCCTTACTCTAGTTATCAATTATCTGGCTGCTATTAGGATTTAACAAAAATACAATCTATAAAAACAAGATTAATATCTCTATAATTCCTCTCTGGGAGAAAACATGTAAAAATGTGAAGAAATCGATCATCAACTCAGTAAGATATGAAACAAATAAAACTACAGAAAAACAGGCAAAATGATTTGCATATAATACAGTTACCAATCAAGAAAACTTTAAAAGATTGACTAAAAACATTAGAATTAGGGGCACCTGGGTAGCTCAGTGGGTTAAAGCCTCTGCCTTCCGCTCAGGTCATGATCCCAGGGTCCTGGGATGGAGCCCCACATTGGGCTTTCTGCTCAGCAGGGAGCCTGCTTCCCCCCCTCTCTCTCTGCCTGCCTCTCTGCCTACTTGTGATCTCTCTCTGTCAAATAAATAAATAAAATCTTTACCAAAAAAAAAAAAAAAAATTAGAATTAGTAAGGGTGCTCAGTAAAATGAGTTAGTACCTAAATTAACAGCATCACCCATACATAAAAATCAAAGATAATTTAGAGAAATAAACCATGTCAATTCTCCCTGAACTGATTTATAGACTCAATGTAATCCCAATCAAAATTCCAACAGAGTTTTTGTAGAAATTGACACGCTGATTCTAAAACATATATGGAAAGTCAAAAGAATTAGAACAGTCAAAATGGTTTTGAGAAACAAGAACAAAGTTGGAAGATTTACACTACCTGATTTCCAGAGTAGCTATAAAGCTACAATACTCCAGGATAAATGTGGTATTACTTAGCAAAAAGACACAGAATAACGGAATAGAGAATCTAGAAATAGCCCCCACAGCCAAATGATTATTTACAAAGGTGCAAAGGCAATCGACTAGAAAACAGATTATCTTTTCAACAAAACAAGCTGGAGTAATTGTAAAATGCCAAAAAGTGAAAACCCATATCTCACGCCATATACAAAAATTTATAAAACTAGAAAAAAATCATAAGGAAATACTTTTGTGACCTTGGGGTATGTAAAAATTTATTATATACAATAAAAACAATCTGTTTAAGAAAAAGTTCATAAAGTAAATTTAATTGTTAGAAAAATGAAAAGATAAGCCACAAACTGAGCAAATATATTTGCAAAACATGGATCTGACAAACAACCTGAATAGGATATAAAAAGATTTCTTATAACTTGATAATAAAGAGACCAACAATAAAAGGGAGGGGGCAAAAAATCTGAACAGAGAATAGGGACTGCAATAAGAACATGGAAAAATGCTCAACATCATTAATAAGAAAATCCAAATTAAAATCACAGTGAGCTATACTACACACCCACTAGAATGGCTAACCATACATACTAGTACTAACCACATGAAGTGTTGACAAGGATGCAGAGCAGCCAGAACTCTCAAACACTGTTGGCGATGGAAGATGGTACAACCTCTTTAGAAAAGAGTTGGGTAGTTTCTTAAAATGTTAAAGAAATGCCTGCTGTTTCAATCATAGATATTTGCCCAAGAGAAATCAAAGTATATGTCCACACAAAGACTTGTACCTGTATGTTCAAAACAGCTTTGTAATAACCAAAACTGGAAACTCAAATTGTTCAACAAGAGATAAATAGATATAAAAACTCTGGTATGGCCATACAATGTAATACTACCCACCCATTACACAGCTATGACATTGATGAATCCCAAAAATAATTATGCTGAGTAAAAGAAGCCAGGCAAAAACAAGTTCTTACTGTATATTACCATTTATATAAAATTCTAGAATATATAAACTGATCCATAGTGACACAAACAATCACTGTTGACATGGGCCCAAGGAGGAAGGGGGAAAGCAATAAAAGGAATAGACTAGAAGGAGGCACAAGAAAACTTTTTGGAATGATGGGTATTTTGTCACCTTGATAGTGGTGATGGATTCCCAGGTCAAAATTCATCCAATGTACACTTTAATATATGCAAATCATTGTAGATCAATACAACTACAGTAAAGCTGTTAAAAAAAACCAAAAACCAAAAAACTAGCCAACCCCCTCCTTACTTACTCCCTCTTCAAAACCCAATGCCATTGGAGGAGGGGGAGACCAAGAAATCAGCAAGGAGATAAAATTAACTATAATATCTAAAGATGGCAAGAATACAGTGAGAATATAATACATGACTGAATATAATACATAACTGATTTAATAACTCACAGGAAACAGAAACAGTTATGTGGGTGATACTCTGGTATCATTATGACAAGACTCAAAAAGCATTTTAATAAACCCTCTTTTCACACTGGGAGATGGAGAGGAGAAGTGAGTTGGGGGAAATTGGAGGGGGAGACAAACCATGAGACACTGAGGGTTTTGGGGGTGTGGGGGATGGGGTGACCCTGGTGTTGGGTATTGTGGAGGGCACTGGGTGTGGTGCTTAAACAATGAATTTTGGAACACTGAAAAAAAAATTTAAAAAAATTAATTAAAATATTTTTTTTTAAAAACCTCTTTGCTTTACCAAATACGTCACCATTAAAATTTTTAGGCATCAAGACTACTTTCAGTTTCATAATTAACAAGAAAATAGAAAAAAAGCAGGCTTTTAGAAAGATAATATACAGAGGTCAACTTCATGCCTTTTTATTTTTTATAAAAAATAAATATACATTCTTGTAATTATTTTACTTTCTTATTCTACAGATTTATATTTGGTAAATAAGCTGTATAAAGTCTATACATTTTTCTAAAAATTTTAAAATATTTTTACCATTCATCTACAGGGCAGGATAATCCATTTTTAAAAATAGATGAAATGAACAATTACATAAACTAACTTAGGAAGAACATGATGCATTCAAATTATACTTTGATGTAATCTTTAAAAAATAAGCAGTGCTTTCTAATTACTAATTTATATTTGGCTTGCATCCAAAAAAATCCAAAATAATTTACACAATTCTCAGATATTCTCCAAAGCAATCTATCAAAAGATCAGGTGAGTTACTCTTGATCAAACTAAGATATTTTTAAAATCACACATGAAATTGACGGCAATTTTACATTTAAATTTGGGGTCATGTGCCGTGATTGAAAGCAGGTTAAATACTACTTTATTTCCAGAAGACAAATATAACAGAAAATTAGAATACACTAGGTCTTAAAAAGTTATTTTCTGCGGTTTAAACATTATTCTAATGAACCAAATAAGAGTGTAGCATTATCACTGTCACAGTGATATACTATGAGTTACCCAGAAAACACTGACCAATAACAAACCAAAAAAAGAAAAAAAGAAAAAAAACACAAATAAAAGAGACTATATGATTAGGCATATGAAAAATGAACTTAGGATATTTACTGATAGGTTCGAAAAGAGAAATAACAAGAAGAGAGCACAGAAATTAGTTTATAAACAACACAATTAAAAAAAAAAAGTAAAAAGCATGAGGAAAACACAAAGCCAAAGTGTAAATCCATCCTCAACAACTCCTCTTTAACTGCCTTGGCGTGAAAAGGGCACTGAATTTTTTAAAAAGTTATCAAGCATTTTTCAAGTGACCAACTGTCTGGATCAGTCAACTGAGTATTTTAATCCCCTAAGCATGACCTTATGGTGGAGAAAGTTATACCACTATAAAAACCCTTTTATGTCACTCTTCATATGCTTAATAACTTTCAGATATGAAGTTTCTTCAAACTGCAAGGATGGTTACCATTATTTCTACTGTTCTACAAGATGCTCCATCATCTGCTTATGTCACCTGCTTATGTCACCAGACTCATTACAAACTACTTATAGTTCCCAAATAGATCCCATTCTCATTCACGCATCAACAACAGGCATATATTCCCTTATCTGAAATGTCCTTATTCATTCCACAGCATAAGACTTCAAGACTCGGCTCATGTGTCACTTTCTTCTCCATTACATCTGTATCCCTAACCCATTTGCCTGCAGTGCTCCCCTGGCACTCTGTACGTATTTCCTCTAGCATACATCTTACAGCAATTATTTATGTTATTATGTTATGTTAGACTTTGAAGTCAAAAACCTGCTGGCAAAGGATCAGGCCCAAGCACTCATGCCTTCAGAGTTTAGCACTCACCAACTTCAATAATATAGTTATTAAAGAAAACAGGCAGGGAAAAGGAATAAAATGTGCTGACCTACCAAAACCCATGTTCTCAATTCACCTGACAAATTTTGTCTCATGAGGGAAATAGCCAATTTAGCCATCTGTATATTACCCCTTACATTTCACAAAACATACAGAACTTGACAAATTTGAATGGATGAGCTTGTAAATCTAAATATCAGAATTCAGACCCTAATGTATCCCAATAAAATGAAGATATTCAGTGAGGATTAATAAAAATGTGATTATCTGGGGGTGGTTTTCATGTCTCCTTCATACTGTTTCACAGAATCTGCCCTAAGATCTTAATTTTTTCATCAAAAAATATTTAAAAGGAAAAGTCTCTTTAATCCTATACTTAAGAGTCAAATGTTAATCTTCAAATCAATAAAATACTTTAAAAACCACCCAAATAAATACTGAACAGTAACCAAAATGAAGAAAAACAAGCAACAAAACAAAAATAGGGAAAATTTCTTTCAGATAACCTAATTTGAAGTCAAGAAACGTATTTTGCCAATATATAAATACAAGTATAACCCGGTCTCCTAAAACTAAACTTAAAAGCAGTTCTAAGGACATCCATACTTTCCTCGCTTCCTCTCTATGTATGTAAAACCTATATCCTAAAAGAATAGTCTCAGTAGTAAATAATCACATCAGTTTCCTTTAGCTTTTCATTTGTATGTAAGTGACCAAATGTAGCTCTTTTATGTATGTGTAAACTTTGTCAAATGATGATTAAAATTTAAAGACTGCTTAGCATAAACCATTATTTCCAGAGGATGATTCTCATTGAGACACCATCTCTCTCCTTTTCAACCAACTACAGTTTAATATTTTTAAAAGTGAGTTACTCCATCACTAATCAAAGAAATCCAAGCTACTGTTTTCCAGTAGAGTTTCCTCATAGCCATGATAACAACTTTTTAACTATGTTCCCTAATATATTTATTTTGCCATCTTTCTTGCAGTTTTAAGTTCACTAATCAATTATTTATTTAATAGTATATGGCTTCAGTGTACAGCAAACTATGAGAAATTCTGTTAGTCTGTCCTCCTCCATCCCCAAATTGGTAGATAGGTTTTACTCCAAAACTTCACTCCTGGTTATTCAATTTATCAGGAGGACCAGCAGCACTCAGTGGTTTAAGCCACTGTCTTGGGCTCAGGTCATGATCTCAGGGTCCTGGGATCGACCCCACATCAGGCTCTCTGCTCAGCGGTGAGTCTGCTTCCCACTCCCTCTGCCTGCCTATCTGCCTACTTGTGATCCCTCTCTCTGTCAAATAAATAAATAAAATCTTAAAAAAAAAAATTTAACTATAAATGACAATAAAAACAACTACTATAACACTAAAAAAAAAATAGATGTACTTACAATATCACTTTTTATCACTTTGACTCATCCTCTCTTAATTCTTCATCAAATAACACCACAGAATGTGTTCTATAGCACATGTCCGTAAATGCTAATAAACCAAAATGAAGCTTCTAAGGATTTTTAATTCTTCACAGCAATAAGTATTTGGAAAAACCAATTGTCACTGTCATTCTAACAATGAAAAGCTAATATGGACCCTGGAACAAAACTGAAATAAACTGTTGAAGAAAACAATATAGATAAATGGAGCTTAGCTTAGTACCAAAGTAAATTTTAATTGCAGGAATCATAATATGTAGCTAGTTTTAGTATCTAAAAATTAGTCAGTATTAAAATTAAAGTGGCTATACAGGTCAGAGTCTTAGCAAGATTTTTTATAATTTTATTCTACTTTGGTATATCTTAAATTGCAAACACTTTCAAGCAAACACAAATATATTAATATACTCAGTGGTATGGATTTGAAGGAAGGTTACTTTCCTTAATAAAACTTTTATTCATTATATTAAAATAGAATTTTTTTTTAAAAGATTTATTTATTTTAGGGAGAGAGAGAATATCCCGAGCAGGGAAGGGGCAGAGTGAGAGAGAGAATCCTCAAGTAGACTCCCTGCTGAGCACAGAGCCCGATCTAGGCCTCAATCCCAAGACCCTGAGATCATGACCTGAGCCAAAATCAAGAGTTAGAGCCTTAACCCACTGAGTCACAAATTCACCCCAAAGTGGAAATTTAATGTATTCAGTATGATCTCAGGGTGAAAATGACAGACTTATAAATGATTATTAAGAAAAATATTATGCAAAAAAATTTATATATATATTTAGCTAAGTAATGTTTCTGGGAAATTTTTTCGACCAAAACATGTTAGCCTAGATTTACTAGAAACAAGAGGTCCATATTGCGTTACATATAGCAAATAATTTCACCTTAAAAATTCTAGGCTTTAATCAAAATAAAGAAAGATTGGACAAATTTCTATGATGGCCGATCCATAAAATGACTCAAGGTGAAAACTATGAAGACATAATTTTTTTTTAAATTTTTTAATTTTTTATAAACATATAATGTATTTTTATCCCCAGGGGTACATGTCTGTGAATCGCCAGGTTTACACACTTCACAGCACTAACAATAGCACATACCCTCCCCAATGTCCATTACCCCACCCCCCTTTCCCGGCCCCCCTCCCCCCAGCAACCCTCAGTTTGTTTTGTGAGATTAAGAGTCACTTATGGTTTGTCTCCCTCCTGATCCCATCTTGTTTCTTTTC
>PISX010012196.1:0-61701 GCA_004024625.1 Mellivora capensis | reverse complement strand
AAAAAAAAAAAAAAAAAGGAAAAATTGTTCTGAATGAGAAAGGTACCCACCCACCCACCTTTGATTCCCGCACCTCTCTCTGGTGCCCCTCCGCCACCTAGTGGTCATACCTGGAATAGACCAGGATTTTTTTTTTTTTTTAAGATTTTATTTATTAGACAGAGAGAGCATAAGTAGGCAGAGCAGCAGGCAGAGGGAGAAGGAGAAGCAGGCTCTCCGCTGGGCATGGAGCCCGATGCGGGGCTCGATCCCAGAACTCTGGGATCATGACCTGAGCCGAAGGCAGCCGCTTAACTGACTGAGCCATCCAGGCGCCCCTAGACCAGGATTTCTGACCAAAGCTCTGAAGAAGGAGGCCTGGTGCGGATCCACTTAACAGCAACATTCCGAAGGGTGGTATTTTCATCCCAGTCTACATCAACCCTCTCCACAGGGCTCACCTGCACCTGAGGTTCTGAGAAAGGCAGAAGTTGATTCTGTCTCACTGTGGAATCTTGGGTCTGTCCACTGCCCCTCTCTGGGCTGTTTCCTCATCAGTAAAAAAAAAAAAAAAAAAAAAAAGAGCAGATGGGAATTGGGCCCTACCAGCTCTAGTATTTTAGGATCTATATCTAAAGTTCACCAAGCTGGGGCGCCTGGGTAGCTAAGCTGGTTCAGTCCCTGACTGTTGGTTTCAGCTCAGGTCTTGATCTCAGGGTTGTGAGATTGAGCCCCACATCAGGCTACACATCTAGCACGGAATCTGCTTGTCTTTCCTCCTCCCCTTCTGTCCCTCCTGCCCTCTAAAATTTATAAATAAAATCTTTATAAAGTTCATCAAGTGACCGGCAACTCTGCCTCCTTCCTTAGCTCAGTGGGTAGATGTAAATTCCCAGAGGGCTGGGAAGTTGCTGACTTATTCACTCTTTATACCAAGTGTTTTGTACATGGAAGATATTTCATGGGGTTTGGAGCTGCAGTAATGGAAGCACTGTATGTTTCATGAGGGAGATGATAGTCTTTCTGCCCATGTTGAGAGTCCTGTGTTCCATTTGGGATTAGAACTTTGAATGGGACATGGGGAAATTGTCATTTATCCATAGAAGAATGAACAAAATAATGGCTGAGGGAGGATCACAAAACCACATTTTACGGGGAGCAGTGGAAGGATCCAGAACACTGACTCCGTTATACAAAAAGACTCAAAGGGTACAAATGTCTGCCCTCAAAAGTCTGAAGAGAACATCTGGGGAAGAGGGCTGGGAGAACTAGGAATTATGGGCTACTACTTCAAGGGACAGAATTTTCTCCCCCCCCAAATCAAGAGAGACTTTTAGTCTGAGATAAAGAACAGAGCTGCATTTGAATCTCAGTCTGTCCCTAATTTTGTAACCTTGGACAAGTTCCTTCATCACATTTAAAGTTGGTTTTCTCATATGTAAAATGGGTATAATATGGAGCATGCAGGACCGATGAGGATGGAATGATATAAAATATTTTTTAAATGCCTAGTACAGAGAAACCTGGGTGGCTCAGTTGGTTGAAATTTTTGGTTTCGGCCCAGGTCCTGATCTCAAGGTCCTGAGACGGAGCCCCAAGTCTTTGAGTCGCAGGCTCTGCACTCAGCAGGGAGTCTGCTTCAGATTCTCTTCCTCTCCCTTCCCCTCCCCCACTTGCTCACTTTCTGTCTCTCTCACAAATAAATAAATAAACCAAAAAAAATAAAAATAAAAAAATGCCTAGTGCGAGGCCTAGCACCTGGTTAGTGCTGGGTGAGTGTAGCAATGATTAATAAAATAGAAAGGTGGTGAGCCCCGTCACTGGATGTGTGAGCTGAAACTTGAGGATACTCGGTAGGAGTGGCGAGGAATCAAGCAAGCAGTGGAGTGTAGCTCAGGATGGCAGTGTGGGCTGATAGTTAGCGGTACTGGCTCTTGGGTGGGTCACACTGACTAGATGTGAGTCTTGGCTTTGCTCTTTATTTGCTGTGATACTTCGGGACAATTACTTAACCCTCCCAAGCCTCATTCTCCCCATCTGAAAAATGGGGGTAATAGTGGCTCCCATTGAACCTGCTTGTTGGGGGAAATCAAAGAAATAAAGCAATCAAAATGTGTGAGCTACTGCTCTAACACTGGTGATCTGATTGGCATTGTCCTACATGACCTTGAATGTCTCCTTCCCTCTGAGAGCCTCCCGGTCTAGAATCCCTGGGGGGGGGGGCGCTGGTAAAACAGGTAACTCCAGTGTTCTAAGACTCCCAGATGCAGAGGACTGCGAGCCTCTGCTCCCTGTGGGTTGCAGTGACCTGGGGGCATTGTCTCTCCCCCTCCCCCCATACCAGTCATCCCCATGACGCAAGGTGCCTGGAATGGTAGCTCTGGGGGCGGGGCACAGGACAGGGTGCAGGATAGGCACATTGGAGGATGGACTGTCTGGCTTTCTAATCTGATCGTGCACTTTGGTCTCCTGATAAACGGTGAGCTCTACAAGGGAACCAACCGCCATACAGGGCACAGAAATGAGCCAACAGTGTGGGGAGGATCAGAGATTGCCAGAGGGGCCAAATCTGGCTCACAGGTTTGTTTTGTGGTTGGCATAGTAGCGCAGTGGTTTGTTTGTTCTTTAATTAGTTGTCAACATTCAAAGTAAGGGGACTGGGTAGAAAAATCCAGATTCCTCACTCTGTTAAAAAATCCACAGCAAGGGGGCATCTGGGTGGCTCAGTGGGTTAAAGCCTCTGCCTTCGGCTCAGGTCATGATCTCAGGGTCCTGGGATTGAGCCCCGCATTGGGCTCCTTGCTCGTGGGGAGCCTGTTTCTCTCTCTGCCTCTACCTGCCTCTCTGCCTGCTTATATTCTCTGTCTCTCTGTGTCAAATAAATAAATAAAATAAAATAAATTAAAAACAAATCCACGGCAGGGACGCCTGAGTGGCTCAGTTGGTTGAGCATCTGCCTTCAGCTCAGGTCATGATCCCGGGGTCCAGGGATCAAGTCCCACATCCAGCTCCTTGCTCAGCGGGGAGCCTGCTTCTCCCTCTGCCTGCTCTGCCTGTTCTGCCTACAGCTCTCCATGCTTCTGCTCTCTCTCTCTGACAAATTTAAAAAAAAAAAATCTAAAAAAAAAAAAAAATCCACAGCATTAGCACATGTCTGAACAACATGAGTCCATGGGAGATGAGTAGTGACTGCCACCTTAAGATAGGGCATGTGAGCTCCAGGTCCCCAGAGTCCCCATATCTCTCCCTTACATCACAGCCGGTCTGCTTATGAATGGCCCCCACGCCCCCTGAGCTGATGAATCCAGGGATAGAGGCGAGAGCACCAGCTTTGCAATGTGTCGGGACAATGACCTGTGGTAGCCTAGTTAAATGACTCATAAGTGCTCCAAACTTCCTTTGCCCATCTGTGAAAAGGGGATCAGGACTCAGACTCCTCCCAGGGCTGATCTGAAGATTGAATTAAAGAAAATGTCTGTAAAGTATTAGAACATAATCGATGCTCAGCAAAATTCCTCCTGTGGGAGCTGTGGCTGGGTCTGATTCAAGAATATCCCCTGGGGGTGCCTGGGTGGCTCAGTGGGTTAAAGCCTCTGCCTTTGGCTCAGGTCCTGGGATCTCAGGGTCCTGGGATGGAGCCCCACATCGGGCTCTCTGCTCAGCAGGGAGCCTGCTTCCCCCTCTCTCTCTGCCTCCCTCTCTGCCTACTTGTGATCTCTGTCTGTCAAATAAATTTTTTAAAAAATCTTTAAAAAAATCCCCTGGTTTTGGATGCTACATTGCTGGGCACAGGGCCAAGTGCAACCACACTAGGAGGCTGACATTACTGTTACCACATGGTAGAGAAGAGCACGGTGAGGCATAGAGATAGAAAGCAAGTAAATGGAAGAGCTGAGATAGGTAGCCCCATCTGTCTGATCCCTAAATGTGTATTTTTTTCATAGCTTTATGCTGCCCCTCTCAGCTCATGCTGTTTTGACCCTGGCCTCATCCCCTTGGGTTAATATGGTGAGTTCTAGGCTATAACTATATGACTTGAATTTTGGCTCTGCTGAAAGCATGAGCTTTCACCACCAGAAGCATGACATTAGGCACATTATTTAATTTCTTGGGACTTCCAGTTCTTTATCTGGAGGATAATAAAAGGACCCATTTTATGTGGGTTAAATGAATTAATGTTCATAAAAGGCTTAGGGCAGTACCTGGGTACACAGTAGGAACTTGATAAATGCTATTATTATTAATTGAGCACTGGCTGTGTGCCAGGTACTAAGAATACAGAGATCAAGGAGAGTCCCTGTGGAGCTCATGGTCTGATGAGAGATCACAGGTCAGAGTGACATGTGCTCTAAGAAGTCTGGCTGTGAGAACAGGAAGGGAGGTGATGATTAATTGTATGTGTCAACTTGTCTGGGCCACAATGCCCAGATATTTGGTCAAACATGACTCTGGATGTTTCTTCGAGGGTGTTTTTGGATGAATGTACATTTAAGTTGATGGACTTTGAATAGACCAGATTGCCCTCCACAATGTGGGTGGGCCTCATCCAATCAGATGAAAGCTTGAGCAGAACAAAAGACTGACCTCCCCATGGGACGCCTGGGTGGCTCAGTTGGTTAAGCAGCTGCCTTTGGCTCAGGTCATGATCCCAGCGTCCTGGGATCGAGTCCCACATAGGGCTCCTTTCTCTGCAGGGAGCCTGCTTCTCCCTCTGCCTCCGTCTGCCAGTGCTCACTCTCTCTCTCTCTCTGAGAAATAAATAAAATCTTAAAAAAAAAAAAAAAAAAAGACTGACCTCCCCTGAACAAGAGGGTATTCTCCAGAAGACGGCCTTGGGACTTCATCTGCAACACTGGCTCTTTCTGGTTCTATAGCAGCTTGCCTTCGACTCAGAGGGTAACTTATTTTCTGAACCTCTCGCCCATCAGCTTCATCAAGCCTCTGCAATTATGTGACTCAATTCCTTGAAATAAATCTCTTCCTGTATGTATGCACTTCATATTTTTTCGATCTGAAGAACTTTAACACAGGGTGGGGGTAGTATCAGGGCCTCTGGGGTAGAGCAGGCCTCCTTATCATGTTTGGTGATGCTGGCTTAGAGGAAGTGGTCCAAGGGCTCTGCCCCGTCCTCAGTGGAGTAACAGTTCTTCAGTGACTGGGATGCATTTTCTACGAGAATCCTACAAAGTTGGGAGACAGCACGTATAGAGGCTGACAGAATCAGGATTCAAAAACTGCTTAATCTGGGGCATCTGGGTGGCTCAGCCAGTTAAGCATCTGCCTTCAGCTCAGGTCATGATCTTGGACTCCTGAGATCCAGCCCTGTATGGCAGTGGCGCGGGGGGGGGGGGGGGGGGGCCCCCCCCCCCTGGCCTGCTCAGCAGGGAGTCTGCTTCTCCCTCTGCCCCTCCTGTCACTCTCTTGCTTCTCTCTCGTTCTCTCTCTCTGTCGAATAAATAAATAAAATCTTTTTAAAAAACTGTTTAGTCTGTAAAATAATATGTAGGAAGCTGCAAGGAGAAATGCAGTGTGGATCACCAAAAAATCCTGCCATTGGGTTCAAATTACACAGGTGTAGGCCAGGGACGGAAGAGTGGCACAATCTTAAAAGCACGAAGTGGGTACAAGATTTATGCTTTTAGGGGTGTCTGGCTGACTCAGTCGGTAGAGAATGAGATTCCTGATCTCAGGGTCATAAGTTCAAGCCCCAAACTGGGCATGGAGCCTACTTAAAAAAAAAAAGAAAAGATTTAGTGCTTTTAGTTTGACTGCAAGTGCAATATGGACCAATTCCTTCTTCAGTTATGTTAAGAGAAGAAAGGCTGAGATGAGGCTGATCAGCCGGGGAGGAACAGTCCTGGCCTCCAGGTTTCAGAAGAGCAGGATTAAGCCATGTATGTAGAAGTCACTAGAAATCAGATTGGGGGGGGGGGGCGCCTGAGTGACTCAGTCGTTAAGTGTCTGTCTTCGGCTTAGGTCATGATCCCAGGGTCCTAGGATAAAGCCCCACATCGGGCTCCCTACTCAGCAGGGAGTCTGTTTCTCCCTCTCCTACTCCCCCAGCTTGTTTTCTCTCTCGCTCGCTGCCTCTCTGTCAAATAAATAAATAAAATCTTTTAAAAAGAAAAAAAAAAAAGAAATCAGATTTGGGGCACCTGGGTAACTCAGTTAAGTGTGGGACTCATGATTTTGGCTCAGGTCATGATCTCAAGGTCCCGTGTTGAGCTCTACACTCAGCGAGGAGTCTGCTTGAGGTTTTCCTCTCTCTCTCTCCCTCTGCTCCCATTCTCTCTCTCTCCAAAATAAATAAATCTTTTTAAAAAAATCAGATTTGGGCCCATTGGGAAGAACAGTCAGTGCTGACCCATGATGGGCTGGGTGTTTCATGGAAAATGATCTCTCCATCACCAGGAATGTTCCAGTAAGTATCCCTTCTTGGTGGTGTGACCAAGACAGTGCTGTGGAGAGAAAGAGCATGCACTTTGGATGGGACAGAGGGAGGTTTGAACTGGTGCCGCCTCAGATGAGTCACCCTCTCTGAGCCTTCATTTCCTCTGCTGCCACATGGTCCCGAGGACCCCACGGAGCGCTTGCACCACACTGGAAATCCCAGGCTCCCTGGGCCACCTCTCAAAGCAGCCCTTGCGCATAAGCTGCTTACCGCACTTGCAGGCACACCCCGAACATCCTCTGGCTGTCTCTACTTCCCTGCCCAAGGCGTCAAGCCTGTGCCAACCCGAGAGTGCCTCATGGCGCCCAGCCTCGCTGCCCTCCCCCCTTACGGAAGGACGAGGTAGCAAGAGAGAGGAGGGCCCTGCCCTATCTATTGGGATGTGTTCAGGAGCAAGTAACAGAAAAATCCAGCTAACAGGGTTTCAACCATAAGGGTTGTTACTGCTCAGTTAGCAAGAACTCTGAGACAGGAAGCTCCCGGGAGGCACCAGTGCCTCGGTGATGTGGTCAAGGACCTGGGGTTTGTTCTTTGCCCTCCGCCATTCTCAGGGCATCCGTGATGTTTTCCTACAGAATCACAGCACGGCCGCCCAAGCTTCCCCTCCTCACAGGACTTCTCTTAAGCAGGAAGAACTTTTTCCCCCTTTCCTGTCGCTCTTTTCCTGCAAGAAGTCTCTTTCCTAAAGCCCCCTGCCGGCTCCCCTTTATATGCTGCGTGACCAACCTGTTCTAGTTTGCCTGGTACTGTCCTGGCTTGTACTGAAATTTGCAGCTCCTGGGAACCCCCTTAGTCCTGGGCAAATCTGGCGGGTCGGTCTCCCTACTTGCATCCCATTGGCCAGGGCTGGCTCACGTGTCTATCCCTTGACCAATCCCTAGCAAAGGGATTTAAACCAAAGAGAATTCGCCTCCTGGGGCAGTTGGCCACGTTGTCACTGGAGCTGATCTGCGGTTCTGTGGTCAAGGAAGCGGGACTGGCTGTAGGTGGGCACCCTGCCCTGTCCGCCACACTTGCTGCAATCAGAAATGAGCAGAGTCCCCTCCTAGCCAAGGCTCCACTCTGCCCCACCATCACCAGTATTACGCCGTGTGTTTGTGACTAAGTGGGAAAGAATTAGGAGCATGACAAGGATGTTGGGGGAGTGGGGCGTGGAGGAGAAAGGCCTCAAATACAGGCTTCCTCTGTGGTCATGGGAAACAAGTTTATTTTTAATTTGGCCTTCATGTGGCCTAATTACTGTGCAGTAATGATACCCCAGAGGGCCGCTTTCAGGTAATAGCAAAGATCAGAAAACAGCTGATCTCTCTCCTAAGCTGCCTGTGACTGTCAGTGCGTAGAGACTAGGGAGGAGCGGGTCATCTGAACAAAAGGACGGAAGGGCCGGGCTGAGTGCAGGCTAAGAGGTCAGCCCCAGCCCTGGCTCCTTGGAGACACGCAGGTCACCCAGCCTCTTCACTCGCCTTTGCATCAGCTACACTCTGACCTAGATCTAGTCTGACAACAGATCTCATGATCTGAGAGATTCCAGCTCCAGGGCCTGTCACCCTGTCTTAAAACTTTAAAAAGTGAGGGAGCGCCTGGGTGGCTCAGTGGGTTAAAGCCTCTGCCTTCGGCTCAGGTCATGATCCCAGGGTCCTGGGATCGAGCCCCACATCGGGCTGTCTGCTCCGCGGAGAGTCTGCTTCCTCCTCTCTCTCTGCCTGCTTCTCTGCCTACTTGTTATCTCTGTCTGTCAAATAAATAAATAAAATCTTAAAAAAAAAACTTTAAAAAGTGAAGTTATTGAGAAATCATTTGTAAACCTGGAAATGGTGTTCCATCCATTCATACCTTCATTCATTCAAGCAAGTATTTATTATGTATTATGTGCTATAATACATAATACGGGTGTACTGGGTATTGAACAGAACAAGTTGACACTCTAGAAGTGGCAGACAGACAAGAAGCAAAACTAACACATACACATCATCATCAGTAATAAGTACAGTAAAAAAAAAAAATAATAATAAAGCCAGAAAAGGGGATAGAGAATGACTAGGTAGATATGGGGAGAGGTATTTGCTTTTTTAAAAACTTTTTAAAGATTTTTATTTTTTATTTATTTGACCAGAGGAGAGACAGCAGAGAGAGAGAGAGCACAAGCAGGGGGAGCAGCAGAGGGAGAGGGAGAAGCGGGCTCTCCACCAAGCAGAGAGCCCCACACGGGGCCTTGATCCCAGAATCCTGGCATAATGACCTGAGCAGAAGGCAGATGCCCAATCGACTGAGCCACCCAAGCTGGCACCTATTTTAGTAAATAAAATTTTATTGGAATAGAGCCGAACTCATTTATTTACATATTGTCTATGTTGCTTTTGTGCCACAATGGCAGAGATGAGTAATCATAACAGGGATGATAGAATCTACAAAGATGAAAATACTATCCAGCCCTTAAAAAACAGTCTACCTTCCCAATGAGATACCACTTCGCACCCACTAGAATGGCTATCATCAAAAACAAATGCGGAACATCATCAAAAACCAATGAGGATGTAGACCCATTGGAGCCCTCATGTACTGCTAATTGGAACGTAAAATGGAGCAGCCATTTTGGAGAACAGTCTGGCAGTTCCTCAGAGGGTAAACATAGAGTTACTGTATGACCCAGCAATCTCACCCCTGGGTGTGTGCCCAACAGAAATAAAACCATGTGTCCACACAGAAATTTGTACAAGAATGTTCACAGCAGCATTATTTATAATGGGAAAAAGTGGACTATGTCCATTGATGGATGAATGAATAAGTAAAATGGGGTCTAGACATACAACTGAATATTAGCAGGCAATAGAAAGAAATGTAATAGTGTATATACTCTAATATAGTTGAGCTGTGGGGGCACCTGGGTGGCTCAGGCAGCTAAGTGTCTGCCTGCAGCTCAGGTCATGATCCCAGGGTCCTGGGATTGAGCCCTGCATCAGGCTCCCTGATCAGTGGGGAGTCTGCTTCTCCCTCTGCTTGACTACCCCCCTGGCTTGTGCTCTTTCTCTCTCTCAAATAAATACAATCTAAAATAAATCATACGGATGAGCTATGAAAACATTATGCTAAATGAAAGAAGCTAGACACAAGAGAGTAGATTGTTTGATTCCATTTGTGTGACATGCCTGGAATAGGCAGTCTATAGAGACAGACAACAGATCTGCGATGCCTAGGGTCAGCGAGGGTGGTGAGTGTTGGCTAAGGGTGTAGGGTTTCTTTTGGGGTGATGAATTGATTGTGGTGATGGTTATACAACTCCATGAATATACTAAAAGGCACTGAATTGTATACTTTCAGTGGGTGAATTATTTGGTGTATGACTTATGTCCCAATAAAGCCATGCTTTCTTTTTAAAGATTTTATTTATTTGTCAGAGAGAGAGAGAGAGAGAGTGAGCACAAACAGGGGGAGCAGCAGGCAGAGGGAGAAGCAGGCTTCCTGCTGAGCAAGGAGCCTGATGCAGGGCTCAATCCCAGGACCCTGGGATCACGACTTGAGGTGAAGGCAGAGGTTGAACTGACTGAGCTACTCAGGCATCCCTATAAAGCCATATTTTAGGTTTATCGACTTTTGTTCCAGATGGTCAAGGAAGGCCTCTTCCCTAACAATAGGAACATTTCTCTACTGCATCTATAAATTGGGGATGAAGAGCCAACAACAAAATGTGCCCAAGGAACATTGTAGGCACCCCCACAAACATGGCGGGGGAATACAAAGCATTGTATTGCTTGTATATAATAACATACCTATTATTATCCCCATTTTACAGCTGAAGAGAGTGAGGCAAGGAGGTTTTCAAAAACTTGCCCCAGGCCACCCAGCTAGAATTTGGTAGTACTTGAATTTGAACTTAGGCATCAGGTGCTCAGCTTTAACCATCACGAGACTGGCTTTCATTGTTATGATGAGGCTCCAGTGAGAGAGGAGATGCCATTACGCTGGTACAGGGCCAGGCCTCCAGTGGGTGCTCAGTAAATGGTGGAGACTGAAGTGGATTGAAAGGCTCATCCGGGGACAGGGGGTGGAAATTACCCAAAGACCTCACTGACCATGACATCTCATGCTTTTTATTTGACAAGACTCAGCATCTTAAGATCTCTGATGAGAACGGGATATAAAAAAAATAATTCAAAAAAAAATTCATGAAACAAAATTCAGAATGGTGTCCTACTCAAAGCTTGGTGGGTTCAAAGCCTGTCAATCTACGTCTTTGAGGGTGACTGTGGGTTTTAACTTTAGAACATTAAGGCGGTGCAACTCCTGGGGAAGGAGATAGGGGAGGGGGTAGCTTATCTGCCTGTTTTTTTTTTTTTTTTTAAGATTTTATTTATTTATTTGACAGACAGAGATCACAAGTAGACAGAGAGACAGGCAGAGATAGAGGAGGAAGCAGGATCCCTGCTGAGCAGAGAGCCCAATACAGGGCTCGATCCCAGGACCCTGGGATCATGACCTGAGCCGAAGGCAGAGGCTTTAACCCACTGAGACACCCAGGTGCCCCTGCCTGTTATTTTCTAATCAAGGTGCCTCGTTGTATGGAGAACCCTCCACCCTGACTCCAATCCTCTTTCAGCTCAGGTCATAACCTCACATACTCTCCTCCTCTGAGCTCCATACAAAACTTAGGTAGACCAGAAAGCCTTGAACCCAGGGTCTCTCTGTAGAGTCAGACAGCTTCCCATATGAATTGAATCAACGGGGAATGCTAGGGATCCCATTTCTCCCAACATGGATGAGCTGTGAAAATATGCTAAGTGGAATCTTCGGTCTTGTCACCCTTCACAAAGCCGCCCCACTTTGGGTGGCACAGAAGTCAAGAAGACAACAGGAAGAAGAACGCTGAACAATTCTATAGGTCGAACCCAAACCCAACATATCAGGATGGACCCAAATGTCAGGAAAAATAAACAAGACAATTCCAGTGGGTTACAGGACACAACAGATAACAAGAGTCACCCGCAAATAAGACTAGGAGGTTTTCCGGAAATGGACGACTTTCTGAAACGCTTGCTGAAACTCCTCGTTAAACACAGTGTATATTATCGGATTGATGAGGGAGTTGAGATAGCCAAGCCAGGTGAAGAAGTCGAAGACGGCTGGGTGGAGCCAGCAGGAGTCCCGGCAGATGGGGAGGACCAGAGATGCGACAAAGAAGGGTAGCCAGCAGATGATAAAGGCCCCCAGGATGATCCCCAGCGTCTTGGTGGCTTTCCTTTCTCGAGCCGCGGAGATCCTCTTGCGCTCCAGGACACTATCGGCCAGCTTGATTTTCACGTGGTTGAAGAAGAGCGCGGAGCCGGCTGTGTGGGTGTGCCCCTCGTGGAGGCTGGGGCTGAGGGAGCAGAGCGAGGACCCCGCAGAGCCGGTGATGAGTTGGGCGGTGGTGAAGCGCTTCCCGTAGAGCGAAGGCGGGTTCAGGATGCGGTTCCGGGCGGCCACGTAGATGCGCCCATAGAGGATGATGAGCAGCACAGATGGGATGTAGAAGGCCCCGCAGGTGGAGTAGATGGTGTAGGAGATCTGAGACGTGTTCACCAGGCAGTCCGACATCTCTCCGTGAGCTCTGGCCTGCCGCCAGAAGAGTGGCGGGATGGAGATGCAGATGGAGATGACCCAGACGGTGGCGATCATGGCGGCCGCCCGGCCCGCTGTGCGGCGTCTGCTGTACTCCAGGGCATCCGTGATGGCCCAGTACCTGTCCAGAGCAATGACACAGAGATGCAGGATGGAGGCCGTGCAGCACGTGATGTCGGAAGACAGCCAGATGTCACACAGGATTTGGCCAAAACTCCAGGTGCGAGTGGTGGTATAGGCAATGCTGATGGGCATAACCAAGATGGAGACCAAGAGGTCAGTCATGGCCAGGGAGCCGATGAGATAGTTGGCTGGGGTATGGAGCTTCCTGGTGAGGAAGATGGTGGTGAGAACAAAGGCGTTGGAGAGGGCTGTGGCCACTGTGATGATGGAAAGGAGCAGAGCAAGGGAGATCTTGAGGGCCCGGAGTGTCCCTGGACCCCAAGCCTCTGGGGTTTCTGTAGCATTCATAGATCTATTGGAGGCCTCCTGGAGAAGGCCTTCCAGGGACTGGTTTGGCGGGGACATTCTAGGTGGCTCTCTCTTCTCGCAGACTTGGACACACACAGCTCCCTTCACAGTTGTCTTGCCTATGGGACAAGGTCATCCTTCCACTTCACGCTGGTGGAGGCCCTCCATCAGTATGGCCCACAGTGAAAAGACCTCAAGACTTGACTCTCTGAAGAACAGTGAGGTGACAGCTGGTAATTAAAGGTCTTTCCTAAACTGGATAAATCCCAAGACGTCTCGCTATTCTGGAACTTTGCCCAGCAACTCTGCAAGCCCAGAGGATACATGCTGAATTTGTTAGACATTTATCAAGAGCTCACACTAATGTGGACAGTGCTTTGGGATTCTCACTTTTGGCATTTGGGCTCCTTCCAAAGCTTGAGGGATAAATGTGTTTAATGAGAACTTTGGAATTTCCCCCATCCTATTCTGAGAACAGTCTGGGTTTCAGGTTGCCTCTGGGGAGCATTTAAAACCAGAGATGAAAAGAAGTACCAGCAGATTCTCAGAAGTAGTCCGGTCAACAGCTCACCATTTTCCTAAGTTTATCTTGACACATCATGAGGCACTTAACTTTGGTTCCTGTCCCACTGATCACTTTGAGCCCAGACAGACAAAACATTCTGGTTCCCAAGACTTGAAGAAGTATGCATGAGCTTAGAGAAGCCAAAACAAACTGATCACTGAGGATTCATCGAGAAGGGCACACGTCCAGAGCTCTGGGACTTAAAAAAGAAAAGAAGGCACAAGTTAGGTTCTAGAAGGACAATTGAGACACTTGAGATGAACTCTAAGTTTAAAAGCATACTGCTGGGGCACTTGGGTGGCTCAGTGGGTTAAAGCCTTTGCTTTCAGCTCAGGTCATGATCCCAGGGTCCTGGGATCGAGCCCCACATCGGGCTCTCTGCTCCTCGGAGAGCCTGCTTCCTCCTCTCTCTCCCTGCCTGCCTCTCTTGCCTACTTGTAATCTCTGTCTGTCAAATAAATAAATAAATAAATAATCTAAAAAAATAAAATAAAATAAAAGCATACTGCTTAGTGCTAGCAGTGACACAGTGAAACTAGCATTGTCAAAAGTGTCAGGAGAACACAGGGGAGAGCAACAAGTCCCACCCCCACAATTCCCAGAGGGGGCAGAGCCTCTGGAAGCATCACAGGCTTGTTAATAAATACATGAAATCAGCTTTGTAAATTATGAATCAGAAACCATCATTCTATTTGCTCAGCAACAACGAAAACTAAACCAAATAACTCCGTGCACAGAAAAAGAAAAAAAAAAAAGGTCACCAGGAAAGATACGAAATTTTTACAATTTCTTTCTCCCTAGAAACCTTTCTTCGATTATTTTTTTTTAAGATTTTATTTATTTGAGATAGAGCGAGAGTGAGAGAGAGAGCGAGAGCACGCACATGCAGGGGGAGAAGCAGACAGAGGGAGAAGCAGGCTCTCCACTGAGCCTGGAGCCTGACATGGGGCTCGATCCCAGGACTCTGAGATCATGACCTGAGCTGAAGGCAGAGGCTCACCCACACTGAGCCACGGAAGTGGCCCCCTTTCTTCTATTCCTAAAAAATTTTTCAAATTTCCTAGAGTGGGCATGCATGATTCTTAAAATAAACACAAAGACAAAAACCAAAAACACCTTTCGGTTCGCAGAGAATTGCAGAAATTAAAACAATGAGCATTTTTCATAGTGAAAGTTCAACTCCAGAAAATATATTCAGCTTTTTTAAACAAAACTAATTTTTTTTAAGATTCCATTTATTTGTTTGAAAGAGAGAGACACAGAGAGAGAGGGAACACAAGCAGGGGGAGTGGGAGAGGGAGAAGCAGGCTTCCCGCTGAGCAGGGAGCCCGATGCTGGGGTTCAATCCCAGGACCCTGGAACCAGGACCCATGCCAAAGGTAGATGCCCAATGACTGAGCCACCCAGGTGCTCCTATATTTGGCTTTCTAAATGGAAACTGGCAATGTATTCACCAAAAAACCCTTAAAGACTCATTTTCTCTTCTGTGTGCTTGAATCTGGGTTTCATTATTTGGGACATGGGCAAGCCAAAGGTTTCTTGGAGCTTGGAGCTTCTGGTATAGATGATCCGGGGAAGATAAAGCAGATGGCACTCTGTGTAAGGCCCATCTCTGGCACGAGCCCAGCTGAAAACTGTGGGGCCAGGCAGATTTATATATACACACTTTAAAAATGTGATTATGATTATATATGAATTTGTTTCATAGTTTGTATGTTTTGCAACTTAATATATATTTTTTAAAGATTTTATTTATTTATTTGACAGACAGAGATCAAAAGTAGGCAGAGGCAGGCAGAGAGAGAGGAGGAAGCAGGCTCCCTGCTGAGCAGAGAGCCCGATGTGGGGCTCCATCCCAGGACCCTGGGATCATGACCTGAGCCGAAAGCAGAGGCTTTAACCCACTGAGCCACCCAGGCGCCCCGCAACTTAATATATTTTGAACTTTGGTCCATCAGTCATTCCCATAACATCATTCTTAAGGGCTGTATATTGCTCCAACGGGTGGCTATATTAAGAAGAAGATTTCAATAGTCAAGATCAGGAAGGATGGCATTTCTGGTGGCTGGAAAGGCAAGAGCAAAGGGCCAGAGGTCAGAAAGTGCAAGGCCTAGGAAAGAGCCCAGCTGGCTGGATCACAGAGAACAGAGGCGGGGTAGCAGAGAAGGCTCAGGTGGGGGCTGGCACCAGAGGTGGGAAGCAGCTGGGTACAGGGGAGAGCTTGGCTTGGGCAGGATATTCTGGGCTCCAATCCCTCTTCTCCCCCCACCCTCCTGTATGACCTTGGGCAAGTCCCTTACCCCTTTCTGAGTCTCAGATTTCGTCTTCAAAACAGCCACCCTACCTGCCTCGACAGCTTCCATCGCTCCTAGCAAGGCGGGCCTCTGAAATCCAGTAAACACTGAACAATGTCAAGTCTCATTACCATCTGACTCAGCAGAGAGGCTCAGGGTTTTGTTGGGAAAGTTCAGTCTGTGTACGTTGATTGACTGATTTTTAAACCATTAAGAAACTAAACTACAGCAATGCAATAGTTTCTCTTCCAGTACTCAAACTGTGGGAACTTCATCTTATAAAAATATATCTTCCTGGGGCGCCTGGGTGGCTCAGTCGGTTAGGCGTCTGCCTTCGGCTCAGGTCATGATCCAAGAGTCTTGGGATAGAGCCCCACCTCGGATCCCTACTAAGCGGGGAGCCTGTCTCTTCCTCTTCCCTTCCTCCTGCTCATGCTCTTTCTCTGTCTCCCTCTCTCTCAAATAAATAAATAAAATCTTTAAAAACATATATCTTCCTAGAGGAGGAGAAACATTCTCAATTTAAGAAAACAAATCTGGGGCACCTGGGTAGCTCAATGGGTTAAGCCTCTGCCTTCAGCTCAGGTCATGATCTCAGGGTCCTGGGATCGAGCCCCGCATCGGGCTCTCTGCTCAGCGGGGAACCTGCTTCCCCCTCTCTCTCTGCCTGCCTCTCTGCCTACTTGTGATCTCCCCATCAAATAAATAAATAAAATCTTTAAAAATGAAATAAAAGGGGGACGCCTGGGTGGCTCAGTTGGTTGGGTGGTTGCCTTCGGCTTGGGTCATGATCCCAGCGTCCTGGGATCGAGCCCCACATCGGGCTCCTTGCTCGGCAGGGAGCCTGCTTCTCCCTCTGCCTGCCACTCTGTCTGCCTGTGCTCGCTCGCTCTCTCTCTGACAAATAAATAAAATCTAAAAAAAATATAAATAAATAAAACAAATCTTTTTTTCTTTTTTAATGTAGACTTGACCCCAGCATGGAGCCCAACGCAGGTCTTGAACTCATAACCCTGAGACTGAGACTTGAGTTGAGATCAAGAGTCAGACACCTAAGTAACTGAGCCACCCAGGCACCCCAAGAAAACCAATCTTAATCTTAGCCTGCTCAAGAACATTCCCAAAGTTGAAAAGATATTATTATGTCTTTTATAAAGCTCCTGCTATGTTGCAGGCACTGAGCTAGCCCTGGGGCCAAGGGTCGCCCACTGTGACATGGGCATTATGGCCCCACCTAATCACAGAGAGGTGATGTCACCTGCTGGAAGGTCACCCAGCTGGAAGTGGAAAACCTGGGTCTGGAGTCATTCTTAAGATTTCCATGCTTCTGCAAACTGCCTGGATCGGGAAGAAAAGCCTTAAGGCACATGTGCTTCCAGGAGTGAAACTGGTTTGGGGCCTCACAGGGATAGGTGAAAATGATGCCCTCTCTGACCCTCTCACTCCATGCTCCACCTCTGGCTGAAGTTTTCCTCCCACTTTGGTTCACATGGAAAATGTGAAGTTGGGTTGGACTGTTTGGAATGTTCTTCCTTCCAGACAGACCAGGTGTAGTCATTTCTTACAGAGGGCTGTGCGCTTGCCTCACAAACCCATCCATGTGGCCGTCTCTTGGGTTCCAGGCATTCCAGTGACCTCACTCAGTGAAAGGCGTGGGCTCGGAGAGGCCTGGGAGGCTGGTGGGTGACATCTTGGGAAGGACAGGGTAGCTTGCTTTGGTCAGGAATGCTGGGCTGGAATTTTGAGGGAAGCCACATGATTCTGAAGCTGTCTCCTTCCTCTCCCGCCTGCTGTCCTTCCCCACCCTCAACAAAGTTGGGGAAATTTCCCACAATCCTGCTACCTTTGGTGATAAATACTGTAGCTCTATAAGCAGCTGCCTCTCCTATCACACTTCAGATAATAAAACAAAAAAACACAAATGAAGACAACAGTGAGTTAACACATTCAACCAGCAGACAAGGAAGATGTTTTAAATCTGATCCTGCCACGTCACCCCGTTAGGGTGTGGAGCAACGGGGACTGTCACCTACCACTAGCAGAGTGGAAAGAGGAGGAATCTCGTTAGCGAACACTCTGATATTATCTCATAAAGCTGAAGATACGATGATTACCTCATGGCCCAGTAATTTTGCTCCCAGGTGTGGATCACAGGGAGGCTCTCTCTTCTCTGTGTTCATCAGCAGAGAGAAACAAGATTGGTCACAGTGGCATGGGCTAGAAACAACCAGAAACCACCCAAATGTCCATCCACAGGAGAATGGTAGAATGTGGCATATCCCTGTGCCAGGACCCCACGGAGAAGCTAATCTCAATAAACCAAAACTGCATCTAAGTGGGTGCTTTTCACAAGCAATACTGAGTGCCAAAGTCGCAAACACGCAGGGAGAAACAAAGTGTTTAGAGACATAAATATATGTTGGTGAAGCCATAAGGAAAAGCAAGGAAACATTAAATATAAATCCAGGATTGTGGTCACCCCTGGAGGGGAAAGAAGGCAGGAATGAGACTGAGCAGGAGTTTTTTAAGGTGGTGGTTAGGTACATGGATGTTGATCATTATTCTTTGAACTGCATGTATATTATAATATATAATTTTTTATAGCAAATGATATATTTGTAATTATTTCTCTTAGACAATCAATTTTGTACATTTGAAAATTTAAAAAAAACCATACTACCAGCAATGACACGGACACAGTTTGATGCAGTAATACCTGTTGACACATTTGAATCCAGAAGATCTGGGTTCTGGTCCCAGCTCTGCCACGGACCAGCAGGTAACTAAGGATAAGTCACGACTTCTCTTGGACCCTTAGTTTTTTCCTTGGTAAAATGGAAATATAAGCATGGGTATGCTGCCCCAAAGGATGTTTCATACTTCCAGTAAGATCGTTTATGTGATGTGTACTAACTATAGGGACTTTGACAAGTGTAATGAGGGTACAAAGATGGCAGGCAGTGGCTAAAAGCATATATCTTTAAAGAATATATATATATATTTTAAGATTTTATTTATTTATTTGACAGAGAGAGATCACAAGTAGGCAGAGAGGCAGGCAGAGAGAGAGAGGAGGAAGCAGGCTCCCAGCTGAGCAGAGAGCCCAATGCGGGGCTTGATCCCAGGATCCCGAGACCATGACCTGAGCCGAAGGCAGAGGCTTAACCCACTGAGCCACCCAGGCGCCCCTAAAATATATATTTACTTGAGAGAGAGGAAGAGCATGAGCAGGGGAAGGGGAAGAGGGAAAGGGAGACAGAATACTCAAGCAGACTTCCTGCTGAGCAGGGAGCCCAATGCCAGGACCCTGAGATCATGACCTTAGCCAAAATCAAGAGCCAGACACTTAACCGACTGAGCCAGCCAGGTGCCCCTCAAAGCATACATTTTAAGTCAGGTAGGATCAGGTTCCAATTCCTGTTGCTCCACTTTCTTGCTATGGCCGTTGGGCAAGTCATGCAAGCTCTCTGGGCACGCACTGCCTCCATGATCGGAGCTGATAATCCAGACCTCATGGAAGCTTGGGGAGAACCGGTAAGACCATGGATCCAAATGCCTGACATAGTGAGTGATGACTTCTCTGGTTTCTCTATGATGTGTCCAACCAAATTCAGGTCTGCAGGCAATGAGGTCTCCTCTGTCTACTGTCCAACAAGCCATCCCTGTCCATTTTAGTGAGTCACGTCTGCCACTCTCAGAACTACCATCCATACCAGGGAGCTTCTCCCTTGTCGAACGCACCCCCAGAAACCACCACGGCAGCAGCAGCAAGGGCTCCCTTTAGCCCAGGGGTGTCTCCCTGCAGAGTCTAGACCACACAGACCCCAGCCACACCATATACTCTCAGCTCTAGCATCTCTCCAGCGAGAGGGAGGGAAAAGCAGGGTGTCAATCTCAGCTTGTTGAGGAGCATAGCTGATTGGACCAGTGGACATGTGACCCCAAATGAGCCAACCAGATTCTCTCCTGGGAATTTAGCAAGGAGACGGTGAGCAGCTGGGAAGATTGATGATGGAGGAGGTGCAACCTGCAAGTCAAGGACCTCGAGGCTGAAATCTGGCCATGGCCAAGACCAAGGCCAGGGCAGGTTTGGGGGCAGCAGAAAAGCCATAGGTAAAAGAAAACAGGTCTGCAGAGAAAGGAAGGAGAAGGGAGTAGATAGAGAAAAGAGCAGAGAGACAGGGGAACCCCCTGTCCCAAGAGAGGAAGAGGAAGGAACCTTCCAGATCCAATGGCACTCCTTCTTATTCCTGGATGTCCATGAGCAACCTCTGTACCCAGGAATCCTCACTGGTACCGGCTTCTGCTTTTTCCAGTGGAGTCAGTTTAAATGGACTGAGAAACAGTCCAACAGGCCCTGGGAAGCGGTAATGAGACTGAGTTCCTTTTCCCCCAAACAGTCCCAACTGTGGGGTGGAGGCAAGTCATTTCACCTCCTGGGCTTTTCTTCTTTTATCTGTAAATTGCAGTAATGGCACCTTTCTCCCAGAACTGACTGCTCTGTGGGTTCAGTGGGAAGGATGAGAGCCTGGTCCACAGCAGGGGCTCTTTGTAGCCCTTTTAACAAGGGCTTCCTACCCAGGGCTCATTCCGTTTGCAGAAAGATCAGTCACCTCCCCTTTCTGAAGGATCTTTATTTTAACAGAGTCATAAAACCTTGCCAGAAACCAAGAGGATATATGGGTTTAATGTATCCTCAGAAGCCAGTCTCATCCTTTTGGAAGGAAAAAACCTTGGGCTCTGTGATAAAGATTTGTTACGGTAGGATAAATCTCCCCCACCCCACCCCTGAGAAATCCTTGTCTGTTCTTTCTCTAGAAGCTGTGTGGTACAGCTGAGTGGGCCCTGGATGGGGAAATCATTCTCCACAAATCTGAGGAATGCTTTATATTTTACAAAGTGCATCCACAGCTATGGCCCTCTCTTCTCCAGGGCATGGGACCTCCCTCAGCCTCAGTGTCCTCCTCTGTAAAATCAGGGCATCAAGTTTATCTCTCTAGGGAGGTTGTGAGTATGAAATAACATATATGGAGAAAACCAGAAAAGTGTTAACATGGGTGTGTCTGTATGTCTGTATCTGAGCCCAAGAGTTGACTTCTAACTAGTTTCGCAAGCAAGTCTATCCTTCACCTGTTTCTCTAATTATAAAATCTGGAAAATGCAGAAAATTAAAAATAGCCAAACCTCTTACCAAAACCTTCTACTCCCAGCCATATACCCAACAAAATCCTGCACGTATGTCCGCCGACCCACTTGTGCAAGAATCGCTCACACAGGCACGGTTTAACAGCCACAGACTGAAAACTATCCCAACAGACGTCCGTCGTAGAACGGAGAGATGAGCTGCGGCCGACCCATGCAGTAGAATATTCCACACCAGCGAGAAGGAACACCAGCTCCTTGCTACGCACAACCACATAGAAGGAACAGGCGTCATGTTGAGCCCAACAAGCTGCACATTATGACACAGCACATGTGATTCAAACATCATGAAGTTCAAGAACAGGCAAAACTGACCTACCCTGATGGAAGACCCGGGGCTTGTCCCTTCACCTCTTTGCGCTGTTTCTTCGTATGGAAAATGGGGATGAGGGGTGCTTGGCTGCGTCACTCAGTGGAATGTGAAACTCTTGATCTCAGGGTTGTGAGTTCAAGCCCCACACTGGGTATAGAGACTGCCTACAAATAAAATCTGGAGGGCGCCTGGGAGGTTCAGTGGGTTAAAGCCTTTGCCTTCAGCTCAGATCATGATCTCAGAGTCCTGGGATCGAGCCCCATGTTGGGCTCTCTGTTCAGCAGGGAGCCTGCTTCCCTTCCTCTCTCTCTGCCTGCCTCTCTGCCTACTTGTGATCTCTGTCAAATAAATAAATAAAATATTAAAAAAATAAAATCTGGGGTGCCTGGATGGCTGAGGTGGTTAAGCATCTGATTTTGGCTCAGGTCCTGATCTCAGCATCCTGGGATCAAGCCTCCTGTTGGACTCCCCACTCAGTGGGGAGTCTGCTTGTCCCTCTGCCCCTTCCCCTGCTCGTGCACTCTCTCTCCAAATAAATAAAATCTCTAAAAAAAAAAAAAAAGTAAAATAAAATACAATTTTTTAAAAAAAGAAAGAAAGTGTGGACAATAACAATACCAACCTCAAAGTGCTGTTATGTTTGAGTGAGTTGAACAGAAAGCCCAGCCATATAGTAAACGCTCCATGGTTAGTTATAATGAACAGCCCCTCCCTGGCAAGCCTGATTTAGAAGGAACACGTTAAATGATGCAATCCAACCTGATCGGCTGGGATTGCTGATGCCCAGAGAGGCAGATGTCTTGTCTAAGATCACACAGTGCCATTTCTCACCCTTCTCAGCTCAGCTCCGTGCTTCTAATATCTCGTGCTGCCTCCACCAGCACCTGTCAAAAGGAGGGGGAGATTTCCTTGCCCCTCAAGTCTGGGTTCAGTGTGAACTAGCTGTGGTCAACAGAGTGAGGCAGAAGGGACAGTGAACCAGTTCCAAATTTAGTCCTCAAGAGGCTGTGCACGTTTCTGATTACACTCTGCCACTGTCATGAGCACATGTGGGGGTGAGCCTACTGGTCCCTAGAGGAGGCAAAGACACATGGAGCAGAGAGCCACTCCAGCCAACTGCCCCCAGGCAAAGCCAGCCTAGGACAGAGGCTCTCAGCAGACCACGCAGATGACTGTGTGAACCCCGCCCGCTAAACCAGCAGAAATGCCCAGCCAATTTCAGATTAAATCAGCCAGTCTCCGGATGCAGGACTCGTAGGAATAAATGTCTTCTTAATCCACTGAGTTTGAGGGTGGTTTGTTATATGGCAAGAGCTGATATAGTCCCCTCGTTTGCTGAATTACTAAATTCTGCCAGTTCTACTACATTAACCTAACTGTGCCTTGGCTCTTTCTTCCCTTCTAGCCCTGTTTCATTCTGCATCTTCTCGGGCTTAAATGGGCTCTCTGCTGCCACTCCTACCCCCCTCTTCATTCTCTCACCACATCACACCCAGAATTTTTCTTTATTTATTTTTTACTTTTTAGAGATTTTATTTATTTATTTGAGAGAGAGAGAGAGAAAGAGAGTGAGAGAGCATGAGCAGTGGGGAAAGGCAGAGGGAGAGGGAGAAGCAGACTCCCCACTGAGCAGGGAGCCCGACCAAGGACTCGATTCAGCACCCTAGGATCATGACCTGAGCCCAAGGCAGACCTTTAACGGACTGAGCCACCAAGGTACACCAGGAATCTTCCTTCTAACTAAAAGTCTGGCCATGTCAGTTCTTTACAGTCCTCCAGGGGCTCCCAAGGCACCTGGGATTCAGCCCCAGCTTGGTCTAAGAGACCCTTCACGACCTGGTCTCTATTTACATTTCCAGCATCATCTCTTGACCTGGCTGCCTGTGACCTTTGCACTCCAGTGACACAGATCTGTTAGTCTTCCTGCCAGCACCCTGCTGCCTTGAGCCCCAGTGCTGCTTTCTGCTCCAAACCTCCATCCCTCTTGGGTCCTCTGCCTGGAAGGTATCCCCTGCTCAGTCCTCTGATTGCCTAATCCAGTCATGCCTCAGGACTAAGCTCTGGCATTGCCCCAGGAAGCCTTCCCTAACTTTCTCCCCCCAGCCCAGCTTGGGTTAGATACCCTGCTTCTGGATTCCTACCACCATAGCTCTTACCATGCTGGACTGTCTCTGTCACTGGACCTTGAGTGCAGGAACCATGGCTTACATAACCCCTAGAGCCCAGATACCTGGCCCAGAGCAAGAGGAAGGGGTGCTGAGAACAGAGCTTGGCCTGAGAGTGGGAAGCCCTGATCTTTGCTTCGTTCTGCCATAAACTCTGTGGCCTCAGATAAGTCAGTTCCTGCTCTGTGCCTCAGGGTCTCCATCTCGAAAATGCATGCAAGGGTTTGGGGTGCCTGGGTGGCTCAGTTGGTTAAACATTTGCCTTCAGCTCCCGTCATGATCCTGAGATCAAGCCCTGACTGGGGCTCCCTGCTCAGCTGGGAAGCCTGCCTCTCCCTTTCCCCCTTGCTCTTCCCCTCTGCTTATGCTCTCTCTCTGATAATTAAAATCTTAAAAAAAATAAAAATAAAAAATCCAAGACAGGTGAAGCCTGTTTTCCAGACCTTTGCAACAGCTAGGGAAGTCTGAGAAGGCAACACCTTCCTACTTACAGCTTTGCCCTGAGTTATTATCAGTGTTCAGTAGGGAAGGGACCACCTTGAACGACTAAGCCTTGCACAAAGGCTTTGCGGTTGACAACTCACCAGATTTCCTCCCATGCTTGTGGGAAAGCGAGCAAAGGGGTTTTAAACTCTCGCCATCTGCCTCTCATACTACAGCTTGGAGACAGACTTAGTACCCCCATTTTACAGATGGAAAAACTGAGGTCCAGAGAGGTGAAATGACTAGCCCAAGGCCATGTGGGTAATATGTGACACAGCTGGGAATGAGAGCCAGTGCTGAAAAACTCTAGGATAGCTATCACTGCTGGCCACACGAGGCCACGGAGGGCTTGAGACGTGGCCACTGAGATGGGCTGGAGTGCAAAACGCACTGAGTTTCAAAAAGAATGTAAAATATCTCACTAATGATTTTTTCTATCAGTTAGTTGATCATATTTTGGGCATACTGAGTAAATAAAACATAAGTGAAATTCATTTCACTTTCTTCTTTCTCCTTTTTCTCCTCCTTCTCTCCCTCCCCCCTTCTTCTTCTTTCTTCCTTTCTTTCTTCTCCTTTTAACGCAGCTACCTCTAAATTTTCTAAATCTAAAACTACCTTTGTGGCTTGCTTCCTGTCTCTATCGCATAGTGGTGCTCTCCAGCCAGGGGTTCTCAACGGGGGTGATATCGCCCCCTAGGGGTCACTTTGGGACTCTGTCCTCAGAGAACTCCCGCAATCCAGGGGCGGGGCTGGGACGGTCCTCGGCGCTGCCCTCGAGGGGCTGAAACAGCAGTAGCAGCAAAGTAACCGCAGGCGCTATTACGAGCTCCCCGAGCTCCCCGTGCGCCAGGCACTGTTCTCAGCACGTCTCCTTTATCCACTCGTTTAAGGCTGATCCCACCCTCTGAAGTCAGTCTTACTGGTGTTATTCCCATTGCCCAGGGCAGAGAACTGCAGCTCAGAGAAACGGCTTGCTGAGGCCCTGCAGATCTAGGATAGGAACCCGGCTTGCTCGCCTCCCTGCTCCACCGCTCAGGAAAGGTGAGTCTGTTCCACTCCGTCCTCCACTGCACAAATAGCCCGCGCAAGCCTGCACACACTCACAGACTCTTTGCTGGGGACCTGTTCGATGCCAAGCTCCACCACCCGCACCTGAATGGGCCGCGACCGCGGGGAAGCATGCACGCCATCCTCCGCCTGCCTTTTCAGCACAGCCCAGAGCGAGGACAGACACAGCCGCTCACTGCAGCCCATCTCACACTGGAATGAACCCACGGGCTACCTAGGGATCTCAGGAAACGCGCAGGTGCTGATTCCGTGGGACCGGAGCAGGACCTGAGATTCGGCACTGCTGACAAGCTCCCAGGTAAATGCGGCTGATCCATGCACCGCAATGAACCTTGCGGGAGATGACAGCAAAGTCAGCGCCAGGACTTCAGAAGATCTGAGTGTCAGAGCAGGAAGGACTCAGGAATCCTTTAGTCGAACTCCCTCGTGGTGCTGACAGGGAGAGAGGGCAGGACACTTGCCCAAGGGCACACAGCGAGTTATAGGCAGAGACCAAGTCTTCAGATTCCCACCAGAGGTCCTTCTGCTGCCTCCCATTTGCAGCAGGAACTTCAGACTAAGGACAGAAGTATCCAGAGGCTCTCGTGCCCAGCTCACACCATACATTTTTGACATTTTCCAATCTCCCAGTCACCTCCGTCTGGGTTTCCATACGAGGGGAGTGATTCTCGAAGCAGACTGGAGGGGCAGACCACACTTTGCTGGAAAGCCTCTAGGGCTGCATCCCCAGGTCCTGGAGCTCACCCCGCTGCTACCACCCCCACCCCCGTGCTGCACATCTGGGTCCCCCGCTCCCCACCCCCGTGCTGCACATCTGGGTCCCCAGACAGCACTTGAGCTGATGGAGTGAATAAACCACCTTCAGGACAAGCGAGACGCTGTCTTCTCCAGACTGGATAAGCAAGGTATAAACAATAGGAATTCATCGCCTAGAAATGAAACACTGGATTTGTTAGTGCTTATGGGATCCAAACCTGCTCTCCACCACCTGCTCGCCCTGCTGGGAGCCACAATCCAGCTGGGTTACAAGCACAAGCTTTAGAGTCAGGTAGACTGAATTTACTTCCCTGCTCTGCCTCTTACTAGCTCTGTGACTCTTGGGCAAATTTCTCGACCTCTCTGAGCCTGTTTCACAGCTGTTCGCTTAAAGCCTTACCATGTGTTGGCTTAAGCAACGCACACGTGGACCCTGTTCCCGGAAGACTTCCGGCGGCCCCGGGGAAACACTCCCGGAACCTGGGTCCACAGACATCACTGAGCATTAAGGGAGCCCTGGGAATGTAGGAGAGACCTGCTGTGACCCTGAGACCCCTTCAGAAAGTAGCTCTGAAATGGAGTGCTAGAGGACAAAGGCAGTCAGCCAGGGGAGAGGAGTTGGGGCCGATGACAGCTATTCCACAGACGGAAGAATCCTTGGAGAACTTTTCCCTTCATGCGCCCTGAATCCTTCTTCACTTCCTGTTGCTGACCTGTCCAGAGGCCGCATAGCCCTTCCCGCTCCTCTTCATGTGCATTCAGCAGAAGACCCCACTTCCAGCGTGGCTGAGGTCTCCTTCTGCAAAAACACAGTGGTTCTCTCACTCCTCTGAGCTTTCACGCAGGCTATTCCCTCTACCTGAAATACCCGTCCTCTCATCTCCAGATCCACCTTCTCTGGAGGTTCCTCTGGACCCAAGAGATGGAACTGGTTACTCCCCCCTCGCCACCACAGTGGGCTCATTTGCTGATTGCCTGTCTCCCTGTTGGACTTGATTTCTGCAACGGGGAGGAGTGGCATACATGTGTCATGAAGCCCAGCTTCACAGCACCCTCTGTGAGGGGGACCCCTCATCCACCCACCCAAAGGCAACTTCACTCCCAGGATTGAATTCAACTGTCACCTCTTTGCTGAAACTTGTCCACTCGTTCCACCACTTATGGGAGTTTGGGAGGTCCCAAACTCGATACAGCCATCATCTTCCTCATCCACACCAGCCTCTCCTGTTTCCTCCTTGGCAGGCACAATCCCATTCCCATTCACCTATCCACAGCACTTGGTGTCCTCCCCTGTCCCTCTCTTCCCCAGCAATTACCCAGTTATTTCCCTTTTATGTCTGAGCAGGTTGAGGCTCAGAAAGGTCATGCAATCTGCTCAAGGTCACACAGCACATACATGGGCAGACCCAGGGTCTTGCTCTGAACAGCTCAGACTCCCTCCCTAGCCTGACCCCTAATTCCCTACAAGTCTCGTCTCCTCTCCTCTGACTTCCCCACACACATCTGGGGCATTCACGTCCTGGTTCAAGCTGACTCCCCTCTGCCTGGAAAAACAATCTTTCCCACTCCTCTTCATGCATACCTGATGTCATCTGCCTTCTGTTCTGAAGTCCTTCTTGAAAGCCACTTACTCCTGGGGCAGCTGGGTGGCTCAGTGGGTTAAGCCACTGTCTTCAGCTCAGGTCATGATCTCAGGGTCCTGGGATTGAGCCCTGCATCGGGCTCTCTGCTCAGCCGAGAGCCTGCTTCCCTCCCTCTCTCTGCCTGCATCTCTGCTTACTTGTGATCTCTTTGTCAAATAAATAAATGAAATCTTAAAAAAAAAAAAAAAAGAAGCCACTTACTCCAGGAAGCCTTTTCTGGTGAACCAGATGTGAAACCTTCCTCCTTGAAGCCCTCTCCGGACTCCAGGTCTGTTTGTGCCTCTTCCTGCCCATGCCTGGAAGCACTTTGAAGAGCTAGCTACCTATTCCCACTGCACGCCAGTGACCACGACACAGTAGGATGGCAATCAGTATAGAAGAACTCCTTTGTAAGGCTCCAGTGAGCCCTGAAGAAATAATAGCGTTTGCACTCTCCAGTCTGAAACTCTCCAGTGGCTCCCGTGTCAGAACAAAATCCGAAATCCTCACCACGGCCCACAAGGCCCTACACTGTCTGCCACCCAAGACACCTACCTCTCTGACTTCGTCTCTTACCAGCTGCCCACCCCACACTTAAATATCACCTCCTTGGGCCACCTGGGTTGGCTCAGTGGGTTAAAGCCTCTGTCTTCGCCTCAGGTCATGATCTCAGGGTCCTGGGATTGAGCCCCACATCGGGCTCTCTGCTCAGCAGGGAGCCTGCTTCCCTTCCTCTCTCTCTGCCTGCCTCTCTGCCTACTTGTGATCTGTCAAATGAATAAATAAAATCTTAAAAAAAAAATCACCTCCTTGACAAAGCTCTGACCGACCAATATAATCGAGTATCTCTCATTCTCTAGCCTATCATCCTGCTCGATGCTCCTTTTAGCACCTCACCCAATCTGATATTTTCTGCTCCTCTCTGCTTGTCTCACCCCTACCCCCTCCCAAAACTTGCCTCCCGACGAGCCCATCGCTATATCCCCAGCGTCTAGAACAACGCAGGGCTGACAGTACCTAGATAGGTCTACAGCCTGAGGAGAGATCTGTGCTGGGGACAAATCTGTATGCGTCACATGCACAGAGGTGGTAACTAAAGCCAGCGGGGGTGGGTGAGACACCCAAGGAGAGTGTCTAGTATGAGCAGAGCAGAGGGCCTGGGGGAGTAGAGCAGCTAATGGCTGTAGAAAGAAGGATAAACCTGCAAAAAGAAGAGATGAAGAAGGGGAAATAGGACAGTGCCACACTGCAAGAGCCAGAAGTGTGTCCAGAGGAAAGGAGGGGTCAGCCGTGTCATCTGCTACTCAGAGAGAAAGTTCAAGACTGAACGGTGTCCATAGAATTTGGCTTGCTGGAGGGCACCGGTGACCTTGGCAGACCCCTACCCTTCTGCGTGCGCCCCAGACCCCTAACCATCCACAAGGAGAGGGACCTCTCAGGTCCCGGGAACTCCCAGCTCTGAGAATGTATTTTCGCTCATAGTCACATCACTTCACCAAAAACTGTCGTGCATCTGCAGCCTAGGAGAGAAGGGATGACCCTGTCTGTTCACCCTCATTATCCGCCATGTATCTGACAAACTCTGAGAAGCACCCTTGTATTTCTGGGCCTGTACTAGGCACCACGGGGGAAGAGAGGAAGCCCTAAGCCCTACCAGTCAGGTCCAGCTGGCCAGCCCCTCCCTTCCAGGCGGTGGCTAGATCCTGGCTTCTGGGATGCCTCCAGAGTAAAGACCACCCATTTCTCCCCACCTGCTGGGCAGGACCAAAGGCTGGAGAAGGTTCAGCTGTCCAAGCCGCCTTGCTTGCTGCTGTCGGTAAAGAATCCCTCCATGCCTCTGTGAGGAAGGCTAAGCCCCTGACCAGTGGCTGTGCAGTCCAGAGGAGAGACGTGTGCTCAATCAGAAAACACTTGAGGCTAATTCCAAGGAAGAGATTGAGAGAAGACTCCCACTAACCAGAGCAATGATTTCCGCTTATGGCTGAGTTGTTGAGTGCCCAGGTGCTGCGGTGAGCAATGACCACATTTGATTTGCACAAGCAAGCCTGCAAGGCGGCATTCTTAACCCATTTCACATGGGAGAAAACCATGGCTCAGAGAGGTAAAGGGCTTTCCCAAGGTCAGGCAGCTAGTAAATAGCCAAGCCCGGTTTGTTAATGCAGTCAGTCTGATGGAGAGCACCTGCGCTCTGTTGAACTTCAACAGTGAGGCAGGGGGCTAAGTCTTAGATCCTCTTATAAGTAATGCGACCTTGGGCGAGACTGAATCTCCACTCTCCCCGTCTGCAGCAAAGCAGATTTCTTAGTGCCCTTCCAGTTCTGACATTCTGTGATTAGCTAGGATTTATACAGAACTTTACAGTTTAAAAAAAGGCATCCTTATAGCAGTTCCTTTATTCCCACGGATCGTGCAAGGTGGGAGAAGTATCTCCTCCATTTGATAGATGAGCAATCTGAAGTTCGAAGAGATGCAGTAACCTGCCCAAGGTCACAAAGCAAGTCTGGGCCCGCCGGGCTTTGGGTCTAGAAACCGAGGCTCCACACTGGACGCTCTTTCAACTCCCCTCGGCAAAGGGCCGGCCCCGCGCTGCGCCGCACCCCGACCTAGCCGGCAGGGGGCAGCGCCCCGCTTCCCTCCGCCGCCCCGGGCCACGTGGGGGCGTCACAGCCCCCGACCCAGGGGCTCCACAGCCCCCGACCCAGGGGAGCGTCCCCCGCCCGGCCAGATGTCGCCCCCGCGCGGGGTGCGCCGAATGTGCTCCTGGGACCCCGCAGCCGTCTCCGGGCGCTGCCTCGGCCCCCACTCCGTCCCGGGGCTCCGTGACAGCGCCCCGCACGGACTCTCCCCGCGGGTCGGACTGTTCCTCCGGGACCCTCTGTCCCGCGCGCGCGCGCGCTTTCCGTCCGAAGGCGCCGAGAAGGGAGCCGCGCGGGTCACCGAGGCCCCAAGCCTTGGCCCCAGCGCCCTCTGGACAGCCGCCGCGGCCTGACTCCCAGCCGCGAGGGCCCCGGCGCGCCCACCCCGGCGGCACTCGGCTCCGAGAGCTTACCCGCTTCGGGCCACGCAGGTGCGGACCCCGCGCTCGCCCGCCCGGGTCCTGCTTCCTCGCGCAGCGCCGCGTCTCTCCGCCGGTGGCCGCCGCATCTCCGCCGCGACCCCCGCCGAGCTCCGGGCGCCGCCCGGCCCGCGCCCTCGCGATCCCCGCCTCCCTCCGCCCCGGCCGGCGCCTTGCGGCTCCCGCTCCGCGCTCCCCTTCCCGCGCGCGCCGCTCCTCCTCGCTCCCCTCCCCCAGCTCCTCCCCCGCGAGCCTCGCACCCCGCCTCTGCCCCCCGCCCGCGGCCCGCAGGCTCTGGCCCCCTCCGGCCCCGGCCCCGCGGGGAGCTCTGAGCCCCCGCCGCCGCCCCAGCCCCGCCTCCGGCTCCCCGCGCCCCGCGCCCCGCGCCGCACCTGTAGGAGAGCGGGGCGGGGGAGGGGAGGGGGGCGGGGGGGCTGGGTCCGCAGCAGGGGGTGGGAGCGGGGAGCGAGGCCGGCCACGCCCAGAGCCCCGGGCTGAGAGCCGAGCCTCGCGTTCCGTCCTTCCGCGCCCGTCTCGGGTGTTCATCCCTAGTTGGTTGTTGTTTTTTTCTTCGTTTAACAAATAACTGTTGCTGTGTGTGTCAGGCATGTTCTAGACACTGGGGACGTGGTGCACTAAACAGATGTGGATCCAGGGGAGCTTATATGAACGTGATAAGTAAAACATATAAAATGTCTGTAGAGGTAAATGGTATGGAAGAAAATGAAGTAGGGAAAGGAAAGAGAGGAGGTGGCCTCACGAGGGAGGCGGGAGGTGGGGACTGGGCGCTGCCCAAGTGTGGGGAACCCGGATTCCCAGCGAGCCCCCCCCCCCCCCCGCCCACACACAACACCGGAGGCTGTCGGTGGGGGGACTAAGGGAATGGCGGGAGCTGAGTTCAGGGAGGCAGGGGCCCCGTCCCAGACAACCGGGGCTGAGAGAGGGCTTGAGCACAAAGCGAACATGGAGAAGCGACCGTGGCTGACACAGCGCTGGGCGCGTCGTGTGTCCGCTCCACGCGGCTCGGGCAGAGCTGGCCTTCCATGTCCATACGGGCTTTGTGTCTACTTGGTTCTTCATGCATTTGGACGCATTGTTATTAGGTCCATCCAGCATTAAGACTGTTACTTCTTCTTGATGAATTGACCCTTTTATCCTTATGAAGTGACTTTCCCTGCCAAGTTTTTGTCGTGACGCGTCCTTAGCTGGGGAGAGGGAGAGACCAGCCGTAGGGTGGCCGGTTCCACAGTCCGCAGGACGGTTCGACAGCTGGCCCACCCACCCTCAGCGCCTCCTCCAGACTTTCTTGTTGGTGTCCTTCTGTGTCCTTCTGTCTCCACAAATTCCCTTCCCACCTGGCCCTCCCCTCCTTTCTCCACCCCTCACCCTCCTGGTTTATTGTTGGGCCATTGGCCAGGGGCCTCCATCTCTCTCAATCTCTCTCTCTTTTTTGGAAGGCTGTGATCAATGATCATCAATAATGCAAAAGTTCTTTTTGTTTTAGTGCAAATCCCAAGCAAGTAAATCACTGGCAAATAGAAGTTACGGGCAGCCACACCTCAGCCTCCTTCCCTCTACTCAGGTCCTGGGCTCTTTTCTCAAATAGGAAATAGGAAGATGGCACGCTGCCATATGTAGGCATTTCCCAAAATAGGTGTTGCTGCTACTGCTGCCCCAAGTGGAACAGTCCTAGAGGAGGAGGGGGACCTGTCTACACAGCAGAAGTGACTGCATTACCACTGGGGTCCCTGCCTGAGGTCCTAGATTTGGGAAACCCACATAGAGTAAATTCAGCTGGGGGGTGTCCTCAGTGAAAAGACCCAGACAAGGGGGCGCCTGGGTGGCTCAGTCGTTAAGCACTTGCCTTTAGCTCAGGTCATGATTTCAGGGTCCTGGGATCGAGCCCTGCATCGGGCTCTCTGCTTAGCAGGGAGCCAGCTTCTCCCTCTCCCACTCCCCCTGCTTGTGTTCCCTCTCTCGCTGTGTCTCTCTCTGTCAAATAAATAAATAAAATCTTAAAAGAAAAGAAAAGACCCAGGCAGCCCCAGAAGCTACCCTGACCAGGGATGAGAAACAGCGAAGAAAGAGGGGCAAACTTTGTGTCACATCTCGGTGTGCTCTAACCAGCTGACAGCATTTAACACCAAAAGCAGCCCACGATGGCAAATCTTGCCTTGGGAAGTGGGTCTAAGGCAAAGGCTGAAGGTCACTGCAGCCTCTCAGCCTGCACCCTCTGTGCTAAGTATGCTTAACACCTCTGTGTTAAGAATAAATAAAACCATGTGTTAAGTAAGCCCATTCTCCACTCGCAGGAAGCTTACAGTCCAGGAGAGAAAACGCACATGCAGGTAAGCACCGCATGGTGTCTGGGAAGGGAGAGAGGTTGAAGAGGGAAGGGCACCCTGCGTTGAACCCTGAAGGGTGAGTAATAGGCATTTGAGCAAAGGGGGAGGGAGATCAAAGGTGTTTCCCGATAGAAAGAACAGCATGTGCAAAGGCATAGACACTAAGAAAAGAACTTGGTTGTGGGGGGGTTGCCTGGGTGGCTCAGATGGTGAAGCAGTTGCCTTCCGCTCAGGTCATGGTCTCCATGTCCTGGGATCGAGCCCCACATTGGGCTCCCGGCTCATCAGGGAGCCTGCTTCTCCCTCTCCCTCTGCCTCTCCCCCGTTCATACACATACTCTCTCTCTCTGTATCACTCTGTCTCAAATGAATAAATAAAACCATTTTAAAAATTTAAAAAAAATTTGGTTAGGGAAACTGAGTGTTGGTATATATTGCTAGAGTAGGGAGAAGAGGTCAGGATGCGGCTGGAGGGGCAGGAAGGAGCCAGCTCATAAAGAACCTTGAATGGCAGGTGGAGGACACCAGGATTTATCCTGAAAGCCATGGGAGCCAGAGAAGGGCTCTGAGTAAGGAGGTGGTGTGATTGGACAGTGGTAGGTGGACAGTCTTTGTACCCTGAACCCTGATCCCTAGATGGGCATCAGCGACAACTCTATCATAGTCCCCGTCACTGTTCCTACACTGAGAAAACCCACGGCAATTCCCTGACAGCTTTCTGCCCCCTCCAAACCATCCTCCACATTTCCTTAAGACAGGCTTCCTGAAACACATAGATTCCTGGCCCGGACATCTCCAGCACCTGCCACAGCTCCTGAAGAGGTCCCAGCCACCCCCCGCCCCCCGCCCCGGCCATGCCCCCCAAGCCCCGCCCCCCGCCCCGCCCCGCCCCAGGGCATTCCAAGCTCTTCCTGGTCAGCTCCCACTCTGTATGTCCTACCTTCTGTAACGGGCTCATTCTTTTCCTTCCATTTGCAAAGTTCTCATCCCCATTTCCGTGAGTCAGAATCCTTCTTGTTTCCAGAATCTTTCATACCTCCTTACTTACCATGACTCATCCCCTCCAGGCCCGGCTCTGAGATACACTTCTTTGCAGGGGGCATGCCATTCCTCCTGAACGAAAGTGGTGCTTCCTTCCTTGCAGGTCTGATGGCAGAGTGGGGGTTAAAAGGGTCGACTCAGTGATCAGACTGAGTTTTAACTCCTGATTTCACCACTCAGTAGCCGTGCAACCCTGGACAAGTGGCTTCAATTGCACGAGCCTCAGCTGACTCGTGTGTAAAATGATCACAATAGTAGTACTCACTTCATGGGGTCATGATGAGGACAGTTGAAACCATGTACCAAAAGTACATAGTGTAGCTCCTGGAAAATAGTAAGCCCTCCACGAGTGTTTCCTATCACGGTAATCATTGTTGGGATGCCATACCTTTCAGAATTACTTTGAGTCTATCTCCCCCGACACTGAGTTTTGGAAGGGGAGGGGTTATTCAGCTCAGTATGTCCCATGCTAGCATCGGGTCTAAAACACTGTAGGCATTCAACCAAAGACTGATGAACGGATGGATGGGTGGACAAACTGATGAAAGAAGACACCCAGCTTTAGGAGAGGTGGGAGCCAGGTTTGCCCTTTTCTGAACAGGATTGAATGAATCCTGTGTCAGTGGACCGGTGTCCGGGGCAAGCTTTGTGATCAGACAATCTGTGGTTTGCAATTTCTCAGGAGAGCTCTGTCTAGACAGAGGGGACATCAGGGAGGATCGAGGACTGCATGGGAATCAGAATCCAGGCAAGGGCTTTTCAGGGAACGAGAAGCCCAGCCTTCTCCCTCCTTTCTTCCTTTCTCACTGCTCCCAAGTTTGCTGAACAAGTTTGCTGCCTGCTCCCAGCAGTGGAAATTAGTTAGAGAGGGTCCTTCACCAGGTAGTAACAAGGGCAAAGGGAAGGATGGAGAATCCACCAATGAAAGGAACCAATATTTACTGAGTAGTTTTTACATGCCAGGCACTATTTTGCTTAACAGGCATTGTCTCCATAATCCTGAGAGGAAAGGACTACTGTACTGCCACTAGATAAAGAAACAGACACAGGGGGCACCTGGGTGGCTCAGTGGGTTAAAGCCTCTTCTTTCGGCTCAGGTCATGATCCCAGGGTCCTGGGATCGAGCCCCACATCGCATCGGGCTCTCTGCTCAGCAGGGAGCCTGCTTCCTCCTCTCTCTCCCTGCCTGCCTCTCTTGCCTACTTGTAATCTGTCTGTCAAATAAATAAATAAAATCTTAAAAAAAAAAAGAAAAGAAAAGAAACAGACACAGAAGTTAAGTGATTTTCTCTTGCAAGCGTTGGGACAGAATGGGACTTCAGTTATGTCTAATTCTTCAAGCCCAGGCTTCTCACCATGAATCACGCATCTAGTGAATGAATATTTTGATCACCTGCTCTTTGCACAGGGTCGTGGTAAGTGGCTAGGGGACAGCAAGGATAATTCAGATGTGATTTCTACTCTCAAGGAGTTTATAACCTGAGGACAGAGGTGAAGCCTTATTTATCTTTGTATTCCCAGCCCAGTGCCTGCAATATAGTGAATGTTGAATGCAGCAGTCAGAGCTGGAAGGGCCTTTGAAGTTCAAGTTTATTGATCCTGTGAATTTACAGATGAGACTGACAAGGAGGAACTAACTGGAGAATATGGTCGGGAGCTTTGGGCTCTGGAGGCAGACCACTGGGTTTGAATCTCAGCTCTACTGCTTATCAGCTGTGTGACTTTGGGTTGGTCACTTAACCTCTCTGGGCTTCAGTTTCTTTGAGGAAGGGGGATCAAATTGCAAGAATTAAGTGAGATCATTCATGAGTGGGGTTTAGCATAACACTAAACATGTAACCCGACAACACATTTTGTTGTGATTATGATTAACACACTGAGTTAGTAACAGATCTCCAGTAAACCTTGCACTTCCTGACTCACAGTTCAGTGCTCTTTCCAGTGCCCCATTATTCCTTGTGTCCATCAGAGTGTGGTTAGGGGAAAACGGGAGTCACCTACGAAGGGAGGTACATGTGATCAGGTGTCTGCTGTCCTTGGGGACAAATGTCCAGATGTCCGTGAGCCCATATCTCAGTGCCTCCCACCACTCTTCCTCCCTGTCTCTGCCGCCTTCCCACCCCCCTCACTCCTAACTGGAACACAGCACCGAGACTCCTGATAACATCCCCGTACCTCCCCGTCACAATTTCCTCTAGAATCAGCCAACAGGAAATTCCCTGGAGCAGTGAGGAATGGATGTCCCAGGGGCAGCCGTGATACCATCTCCAGCATCAAACCTCCGAGCAGGGAGAAGACAGGTCCCACAGGAGAGGTTTCTCTGTTTGTTTTCCTTGGGCTTGACTTCTAACCAGAGAATTTAATTAAGAGCTTGATGGCTTCACCCAGGGAATAGAAATCCAAGGGGACAGCAGGGCTGAGGCTGGTGGCCACCAGGAAAGGAGGGAGGCACCTCCCTTGACTCAGCTCGGTGAAGGGTTTAAGCTGTAGCAGAGAAGTTCAGCTCACAGGGGACATCTGGTCTGACCCCGAGGCGAGAATCTTTCCCTCTCGGAACTGGAGAAATTTTAGATTCTGCGGTACAAATGGAAAAAAGTTTAAATCAGCCAAGGAAATAGGCAAAGTGTGGTATTCTGGATGGCTCCCACTTGTAACCACTCCCCCTGTCTTCCTGGCCCTGCTGGAGATTTGCGGCGAGCCCGTGGGCCTGAGTTCAAATTCAGACCTTTTACTTCCCTGAGCCTCAGAAGCCTCATCTGTAGAATAGGGACAACTCCACGGACTCTCACACAGTCTGCCTATAAAATGAGAATAATATCTTTCTTGCAGAGTTGACTAAAAGAGACAGGATGTGGAAAATAGAAGGGAAGACCATGTGTCAGGGAGAAGAGGGCATGGGCTTCAGGTTAGGCCCTGGGGTTAGTAGAACATTCTAGCTCTGCTGCTCCCTGGCTGGTGAACCTGGGCAGGTGGGGCTCTTCTCTGAGCCACAGTTTTCTTATCTGTAAAATGGGGATGTTAGTCCCTACACAGCATCATAGTGAGGACGGAATGAATTAAGAGATGGAAAGGCCTCACACCTGGCCCCCCAGGTGTTCTTCGAATGTTCACTGAATGTGAACAGCCCTCGCTCCCTCCGCCTCCACCACCACCAGATCCCTGGGATCTTTCATGGGGAGAAGGAGTTTCTGAGGAGGGATTGTCTGTGGTCTGGGATAACTTCCTATCCCTCTGCTCTCTGAGACACGGAGGGGTGGGGCAGGAGACTTAGTCATTTGCAAAGAGGAGGACACATTTTCCTCCATGGGGCCAACCTAGACTGGGGCTGGCACCAGATTAGTCATCCTCACAAAATCCACTCATCATTTGTTTTTGTTTTTTTTTTTTAAAAAGGAGGTGCAGTGGGGAGCTGGAGTGGGGCGCCTGGCTAGCTTAATCAGTAGAGGGTGCGACTCTTGATCTCTGGGTCCTGAGTTTGAGCCCTATGTTGGATGTAGAGATGACTTAAAAATAAACTTTAAAAAAAAAAGCAAATATTCAGCTTAGCCAGCTCTGATCAGTCATTTCAGCCAAAAGGATTTGTGATTTGTGAGTGGGGGTAGGCACCCCCGTCCCAGAGGGGTTGAATTTCTTTTAATTTTTTAATTTTTTAAAAAAATTTATTTATTTGTCAGAGAGAGCGAGCGAGCACAGGCAGACAGAGTGGCAGGCAGAGGCAGAGGGAGAAGCAGGCTCCCCGCTGAGCAAGGAGCCCGATGTGGGACTTGATCCCAGGACGCTGGGATCACGACCTGAGCCGAAGGCAGCCGCTTAACCAACTGAGCCACCCAGGCGTCCCTGAGGGGTTGAATTTCTGGGATCTCGGCTTAACTCAGGTCAAAGCCATCTGAGAAGAGTCTTAATGTTTCTTTCTTTCTTTCTTTTTTTTTTTTAAAGATTTTATTTATTTATTTGACAGAAAGAGATCACAAATAGGCAGAGAGGCAGGCAGGAGTGGGGGAAGCAGGCTCCCTGCTGAGCAGAGAGCCCGATGTGGGGCTCAAAAGCAGGACCCTGAGATCATGACCTGAGCCGAAGGCAGAGGCTTAACCCACTGAGCCACTCAGGTGCCTCAATATTGATGTTTCTGCCACCCGTAGCCAGGAGGAAGCCTCTAGCAGCTCTGGGCAGACTTAGGAATGCCCTTGGGCCAACAGAGGCGGGGAGAAAACACAGAGAACACCATGAAGCTGGTTTTGAGCTCTGTGCACCTGGCCTTTAGTTCTTGCCAGGTGCCTGGGGCCAAGACCCCATCATCTCTCTGCTTATTTCCTGTCCCCATTAGGTCACTCAGCTCTCCTCTGGCCACCTCCTCCTCCAGGCAGCCTTCCCCAGCACCCTCTCCTGCTCACACTCCAGCCCTGATGTACTCGATCCACCATTGTCTATCCTGCTTGCCACTCTACCCCAGGACCTAATGGATGCCGCCCATGCTAGACGCACGGTAGGTATTTCTTGAATGAATAAAATGATGTACAATGAGGCTATGATTTGCCCTCAAGGACTGTGGTGAGGATTTCCGTGTGTCTACATTCCACTCATCCGCTTTGTAGCTCTGTGACCTTGCTCATCTGTAAAATGAGCACAGTAGAAGTGTCTGCCTGTGTTGTGAGGAGCACCTGAGGGGAAGACTATGTTTAGCGTCGTGCAGGGTGCCTAGTACGTGCTCAGTAAAAATCAAGTATTTGAACAGACAGTAGTTGATGGAAAGGTTTACTCCATGTTTTGGTTTGTATGTGGAGAAAACTCCAGAACTAGCATATAGGAGGGATCAAGATGAAGGAGACCAGGCGGGAGGCTGTGGCAAGACGTGTGGGACCTGACTGCAGGCAGGAGCTGCAGGGTGGGTGAGGGGAGGGAAATTAGGACTATTTCTGAGAAACACATTAGATATTCAGTGGACCGGTCCCTGACTCAGGGAGAGACACAGAGAGCGTCGTCAGCCAACCCCGCCACCCTCCACAAGCTCGTAATTCCTGTCCTCATCGGAGCTAACAGAGCATTTCAGGACAGTCCTCCTCAGAACATTTCTTTTTTTTTTTTTTTTTTTAATTTTTTAAAAAATTTATTTATTTGTCAGAACGAGAGAGCGAGCACAGGTAGACAGAGTGGCAGGCAGAGGCAGAGGGAGAAGCAGGCTCCCTGCCGAGCAAGGAGCCCAATGTGGGACTCGATCCCAGGACGCTGGGATCATGACCTGAGCGAAGGCAGCTGCTTAACCAACTGAGCCACCCAGGCGTCCCTTTTTAAATTTTTTTTTTTTAATTTATTCTCCTCAGAACATTTCAATCAATAAGAGAAGGGGCTGAAGCCAGAGAAGGAGATGAGGCCAGGCTGGTCACAAGGGACCAGGCACAGTGCTTAAATAATTCCTTAACTTTCACAAGAGCCTTTGAGGAGGGAATTAGCAACCCCATTTTATGGATGGACAATATGAGGCTCAGAGGGCTGAGGTAACTCCCCAGGCACCCCTTGGCGGGGAGGGGAAGACGCCTGCTAACCGCTCAGGCACCATGAAGAGCACTTTCCATACATGATTTCCAAGGGAATCATGAGGTCTTTACTTATTCGTCCCATTTTTCAGGCAAGGAGACAGCAGAGAGAGAGTAGTGACTTGCCCAAGGTCTCACAGCTAATGTGCGACAGGAGGCCAGTGGTGCAGGGGCCCACTCGCTTGACTCAGCCTGCGTATTTGTCCCGCTATGAAGTAGGACTCAGAACTCAGATGAGGGGGACGAGTGAGGTCCTAATTCCCAGGGAAGCATGACGAAAGGAATGGAGTAGGGAGTGGGGTATTGCTACTGCAGAACGGAGATGAAAGATGAGAGGGAGAGGCCAGGAGAGGGCCGGGCCCGCTGACAGCTGGCTCCCTCCACAAAGTTGTTTCCCTTCTCCCCACTGCGTCCCTAAAGCCCACGAGCCCCTTGGTTCTCCAGTGTTTTTCCTCTGTGTGTGTAATTTTCGTTACAGTGAGGAAATTTCTAAGTAGGGGTTCTTTAATGTGAACTGAACAGAGAAGTTGGGCTGATGCCATAAGCCTACTCATATACCTGCCTGTCCCCTTGAACCACGCCTGCTGGGACCCAGCGAAGCCGAAAGGCAGGATTTCATTCTAAAACGTGGTTTCCTAATAATAATAATAATAATAAAAAATAAAAATAAGTGCTGCTTCCAAATTCAGTCTTCAGGGACTGTGGAAAAAACAGCTTTCCTCTCTCCAAAAACAAGGTAGTTTGACAGTCTCTGAAATTTAAGGGAACTTTCTGGCATGGATAAATAATTGACAGACATATCTGAGGTTCCTAAGCATCCTTTTAAAATCTCAGGTGTTCCCTTGGGGCACCTGGCAGTCTCAGTCCATGGAGCATGCGACTCTTGATCTCAGGGTCGTGAGTTTGAGCCCCATGTTGGGCACAGAGATGACTTTAAAAATAAAATCTCAGGTGTTCCCCTCAAAACAGAACCTCCAAATTCCATGTAGAAATCAGAGTTCATTCCCGAAAGACAATTTTGGGGAGTTAGAGCCGGTTTTCATCCATCTGACTGGAGAAATTGGAACCAATTGGTCATATCCAGCATCAGCAAGGGTGTGGGGAAATGCGGTCCTTGGGAGAAGAGATACGGGGACAGTCTTTTTGGAACTTACTTGGGACAACTTGCCAGCAACTCTCCAAAGGTTAAGCGAGGGTGCCTTTTAATGATCGCCATTGTTAATGATCAGCTTACCGAAGTACTCTCCCCCATGCACACGGATGTGTGTTTATCATAGTGGGGAAGGAAAGGAAGATGACCCAAATGCCTTTGCATTCCCTTTGGTTCAATCGATGATATTATATCTACATTATGAGCTCCTATGGAGCAGTTAAAAATAACTTGGTAGATTTCTGTGTATCAATATGATAAACTCTCTGGGCAGAAAAAGATTATGTAACAAAAGCAAGTTCTAGAAGATTCTGTGTGATGTGATCCCATTCATGTATTCAATTCATGCATTCATTCAAACTACATTTGTGTACATTTACAACTATAAAACTGCACATAAATGCTAGAAAAGTAGCTGGGAGGGAACCAAGCTGTTCACAGTGGTCAGCTGGGGAGGGAGGACGGTGGCGTGGTTGCGAACAACTTCCAACTTTTACTCTCTTACATGTACTGTTGGCATGTGTAACTATGGGATTTTATTTATATAAAATATATTTACGTGAATGTATGTGAATAAAAGAAAAAATTAATTGTTAGGCTTTTGAGCAAGCTGCTTCTTTACATCAGCAAACTTCACCCCCACATTATATAAGAGAGGTTATTAAGGTAACTTCTGGCTCTAAAATTCTACCCCCCAAAAAAGCATTTTCAGTAAAACAGAGAATACTTCTATACAAAAGGTTTTCCAGCCTGCCTGGAGTGGGGATCATCTGTAAGTCTTGTCAAACATCTCCAGGGATTCTGAATCTAAAAGGCTTCTCTCAAACTACTGCTGAGTTATGTTACTTGTACTTTTTTTTTTTTTTTTTAAACAAACGTGGTACCTAAAGGATCAGGAAGGGAAAGAGACCTCAAAGTCACAAAGCAGGTCTCCCCCACTCCTGGCGTTTGCTCTCCTCCCACCCCAGGCCCGGGGCAAAAGAAAGCTTTCTCTTTCTCCCCGCTCAGCACCTCCTCCACCCCCACCCCTACACCACCCCCTCCACCCCCCCAACCCCCGCCATCGGATCAGCTGCGAAACGCCCGCAGAATTCTTCCTCAGACATTCTAAAGCAGCGCTCCAAAGACATTTCCTCCGTGTGGAGGAAGAGTGTCCTTTGAGGAAGATGCTAAATTGCCTTAATTATGGTTCTTTCGAAAGCACAACGCGCCCATCTGCTTTCGTGGTGGGGGGTGTGGGTGCATGCTGAGCACTGATACAAATCAGCCCAAATGCAAACACAATTAGCCGGCCAGAGGAAGAGGGGGACCAGGCCCCTCGGGTGGGCAGCAGATTGGCTCCACTCCAGGGCTCCTCAGAGCAGGGGTTCCAGGCGGAGCGTGGGGCGCTGCCCTGCGGAGTGGGGGTGCAGGGCCCAGTGCACTTCTAGGGAGAGGCAGCAGGGGTGTGGACCCGGTGCAACTCAATACATATGAGAAGCAGAAGGGGCTCCGGGATATCATCATGACAAGAGCACATGTGCTGGGGCCGGCAGCTCCGGATTCAAAGCCTGGTCTTGCCACTTACAGGCTATGTGACCTTGGACAAGACATATAGCCCTCCCTGGGGTTTCCCCTTCTGTAAGATGAGGACTGTAAAACCTACTTCATAGGTTGAAGTGAGGAGGAGTGGGGTGATCCGTATAACCCACAACATAAGGCCAGGCTGGGTTAAGTGCTGGAGTGTTCGTGCTCCTCTGTTTCTTTTCCCATTATTATTCACACACCCTCTCCCGAAAGGCTGAACCACTCGTTCTTTCTCAGGCAGGAAGGATGCAGAGAGGAAGTGAAGCAGTGTCTAGAAGGGACAGCAACCTAATCTGTGTCACTGAAGGAAATTGCTCCATCTTGGAGGAAGTCCCTTCACCTGCTGGGACTCGGCGTTCCCAGTTAGAACACCGGGTTGTTTGTTTGTTTGTTTTTTAAGTAAACCCTACTCCCAATGTGGGGCTCGAACTCACGAGCCCCAGACCAAGAGTTACATGCTCTACCGACTAAGCCAGGCAGGCGCCCCTATAACACAAGGTCTTAAGGACATTTCCCCCCCTGGCCAGCTAGTATCTGATGCAGGATGACACCGCCAGGCTGCCTCCAGAGCTCTTCCTGATGGGATGACTGCAGGGGAGTAGAAATCTCCAGACACTCGCTCATCACGGGAAGAGTCTGACAGGGACTATTAAGGAGGGGGCTGAGGATGAGGATAGTTCTCTGGCAAAGAAAGGACAACCGGTCCAGCTTTTTTTTTCATACAGAAATTGATGGGACTGTTGATGATAATAGCGGCTTCTGTCCTTTTTTTTTTGGTCAAGATTTTTTTTTAATTTTTTAAAAAATTTATTTATTTGTCAGAGAGAGAGGGAGAGAGAGAGAGAGAGAGGGAGCACAGGCAGACAGAGTGGCAGGCAGAGGCAGAGGGAGAAGCAGGCTCCCTGCCAAGCAAGGAGCCCAATGTGGGACTCGATCCCAGGACGCTGGGATCATGACCTGAGCCGAAGGCAGCCGCTCAACCAACTGAGCCACCCAGGCGTCCCTTTTTTGTCAAGATTTTTATTTTTATTTTTATTTTTTTTAAAGATTTTATTTATTTATTTGACAGAGAGAGATCACAAGTAGACAGAGAGGCAGGCAGAGAGAGAGGAGGAAGCAGGCTCCCTGCTGAGCAGAGAGCCCGATACGGGACTTGATCCCAGGACCCTGAGATCATGACCTGAGCCGAAGGCAGTGGCTTAACCCACTGAGCCACCCAGGCGCCCTTGTCAAGATTTTTAAAAAGATTTTATTTATTGATTTGAGAAAAAGAGCCACAGGGAGCAGGATGGGGAGGAGAGGGAGAAGCAGGCTCCCCACTGAGCAGGGAGCCCAACTCTGGGCTTTATCCCTGGGATCATGACCTGACCTGAAGGCTTAACCGACTGAGCCATCCAGGTGCCCCTAAAGATTTTATTTATTCACTTGTGTGTGTGAGAGAGAGCACGAGTGGGTGGCAGGGGCAGAGGGAAAGGGAGAAGCAGACTCCCTGCTGAGAATGGAGCCCATCACTCACCCGTGATCGATCCCAGGACACTGAGATCATGACTCGAGCTGAAGACAGACATTTAGCTGACTAAGGCATCCAGTAGCTTCTGGTTTTTTTTACTATTCTGGGCCAGGGATTATGTGGGGGATTTTGCATACATACAATCTTTCACTCTTGTAACACTGCTGGAAAGGAATGACCCCATTTCAAAGATGAGGAAACAGGGGCATCTGGGTGGCTCAGTCGGTTAAGCAATTGACTTTGGCTCAGGTTGTGATTCCAGGGCCCTTGGGATTGAGCCCCATGTCATGTTTTCTGCTCAGGGGAGAGTCTGCTTTTCCCTCTACCTGCTGCTCCCCCTTCTTGTGCTCTCATTCTCTCTGTCAAATAAATAAATAAAATCTTAACTAAAAAAAAAAAAAGATGACAAAACAGATTTAGAGAGCTGAGATCAAGGCAGCAATGGGTTTTGAACCCAGGAAGCTTTGGCATGAGATCTCTGAGCTTCATGCTGCACTACCAGTTGGGAACTGCTTGAAATGTGGAAAGAAAAATAAACATGCAGATTTCCTCCTATGTGTTAAGCAACAGGCTAGACACTGTGTTTATTTCATTTAAACATTACAATAATCTTATAACATAGCCATTAATGTTCTGTTTTATAGACAGGCAGACTGAGTTTCATCAAGGCTAAGAACTGGATTCAGGGTGTAACAACACAGAAGGGCTAGCTAAGGGGGTCTGAATCAGGTTTTGGGCTATGGCAATCTGGTGATACCTACAGACTCCTCCTCAGAACATGATTTTAATGCAAAAAATAAAATACATAGGATTGCAAAGGAAACAAGTTATAATGAAATACAGTTGTCACAATGTATTTTTTTTTAAACCCATGATGTAATAAAAGTACTTCTTTATGAGCACATTAAATAACAAGATCTGGCATCTGGTCTAATAACCATCCTAATTTCAGAGTCATGATGATCATAAACAATATTTCAAGATATCTGCAATAACCATAATGTGATACCAAAATATCTATGATTTTTATTGGAAACAAAGCCACAGAAATTGCTACTAATATGTAGTTTATTGCCTTCATTCATAACTGACTTGATTCTAACTTTCCGATAGAAGATAGTGAAAACATAGATGTAATTTTCCTCTATTTGAGTCTGTGTCCTGCTTGAATTCATGGAGCTCTTGGGGAGGTGGGGGTCCTGAAGTTAACACACCCTGCCTAAACTGTAAGTATGGTCACTAGATTGAGCTGTATCAGAAATCAGACACTGTCATGCTTTGGTAACTTACCAATGGCTTGTTTCACTGGAGACCAAATGTTCAACCAAGTGTGTGATGCTTTCCCACTCCATTATGCACACCTGAGGGAAAATACTTTTTATTTGAACGACCCATCCAAGGGAACAGGACCACTGAGAGACACGTGATACTGATGCATGGAGGTCCCACCTGGGTAGACCTGTCCTTTCTGGTTCTTGGTGGCTTCAGTGTGTGGGTTGAGTGCATGAAAACATGCAACCCACAATTTTTTAGACCATCTTCATTTTTTTTTAATCTTAGTCCTGGCTGTTTTCAATAGGTAAGATTTCTTCTCTCTTAAATGGAAGACTTCATTTAATAAAGATTATGACCTACCAAGGAGTGTAGCAAGCCCTACAATATAAATTTTCTTTCAATATAAATTGAAATCATTCAATTTATATTTATTGAGTGTATTGTCAGTCTAGATTCTTTTGAGCTAAGCAAACAAAACAAAACAAAAAAACCAATGGAGGGCGAGAAGGGTACTTATTGGCTCACATAACTGAAAAAGTCTAAGAGTAGCACCACTTCAGGTAAAGCTGGATCCAGGCTCTATTTTCTGTTCTATCAGGTTCATCTCAGACAGGCTCTCCATAAAGCAGCCACTAGCAACTTCAGATGACTGTCTCACCTGCTTAGCTACCTCAGCAGGAAAAAAGTGCCTCTTTCTCAATAGTTTCAGAAAAAGTCCTAAAGTAGCCCTCTGTGGATCAAGCTAGGTCATGTATTTGTCTCTGAACCAGTTACTGAGGCAAAATGCATGAAATAGGCCTGAGTTATGGCTGGAGCCCGTCCTACCTGAACCACAAGGCTTGGGGAGGGGGATTTTTCCCTTGCTCCAAGGGAAGATCAGGTCGCTGACATGGATGCTGGGAGAGGGCAGCAGCTGATTTCTATTTCTATTGCCTCCTATTCACCTGCTCAGTGAAGGAGGGTCCCCACCCTAACCAGTACGAGGTGGCTGAGCCCATGACCCTGACACCAGGCAGATGAACTCAAACAGGAAGTTATTAATCAAACATACTCCCAGACCCTAGAGGAAGACACAGCCTGCCACCCAGGGCCACCCAGGGCCACCCAGGGCTTGCACTCAGGAACAGATTGAACGAGCAGGGGCGGTGGAAGGTGGGCTTTGTAGTAAACCCGAGGGTGGGGTGACCCCTGGTTTCCTCAGGAGGATGTGATTGGTTTGTCTGAATAATTTCTCAGGCTGGCAGGGAGTTGAAATCAATTAGGCTGAGGACAGTGGGACAGCTGGCCCTGCTGATGGGGGAACTAGCAGGGTGGGGAGCTTTTCCTGCTGGGTGGGGGGCATATCTGGAGCAGGGGAGCAGGCCTCTGAGGCCTTGTGAGCTCAAAGATGCCAGGACAGCACAGAATACTTTAGACCTTGTAACACACCCTGTAAAGGGCTACCACATGCCAGGTGTGCTCCTTGGCACGGGAGCTGCTGGGTTGGGAGGGGTCTCAGACATCTGCTGCTCCTGATTTTGAACTGGAATCTGACTCCACTAGGTCTTTCCTGGATCCAACTCTTTAAAACTGTCTCTAGGCCGCCTGGGTGGCTCAGTCGGTTAAACATCTGCCTCGGTGTCCTGGCATTGAGCCCTGCATGGGGCTCTCTGCTTAGCGGGGAGTCCGCTTCTCCCTCTCATTTTCCCTCTGTGTTCTCTCTCTCTCTGTCAAATAAATAAAAAAATTTTTAAAGATTTTGTTTATTTGACAGAGAGAGAGAGCACAAGCAGGAGGAGCAGCAGGCAGAGGGAGAAGCAGACTCCCTGCTGGGGAATGAGTCAGATCCCAGGACCCTGGGATCATGACCTGAGCCGAAGGCAAATGCTTAAGCGACTGAGCCCCCCACCCCAGTTAAAACAAAACGAAACTGCTTCTACTTGCCTGCCCTCTACGTGAATACCTCCGCAAAGCCTTCACCCACAATCAGACATTTAGAAACTTCTTCCTCATATGGAGTTATTATTGTTTTGCTCTAAATTCGATTCAAAGACGCTTACCCATTGAGTGACTCACAAAGTCTAAAATATTTACTATCTGGCTCTTAACTTAAAAGTTGGCCAATCTCTGGTCTAGCATGGTGGATCTCAGTCAAGAGGAGGCCAACTCAGGCGATAGGGCTGAGTTCAAATCCAGACCAGATTACATCGCCTCCCTGAGTCTGTTCCCTCGTCTATAAAATGGGGACAAGAACAGTATCTACCAGAGGGTTTCTTTTTGGGGTTAAAAATATTCTGGGGGCGCCTGGGTGGCTCAGTGGGTTAAGCCTCTGCTTTCGGCTCAGGTCATGATCCCAGGGTCCTGGGACTGAGCCCCGAATCGGGCTCTTTGCTCGGCAGGGAGCCTGCTTCCCCCTCTCCCTCTCTCTGCCTGCCTCTCTGCCTACTTGCAATCTCTCTCTGTCAAACAAATAAATAAAATCTTAAAAAAATTTCTAGATTTAGGGGCGCCTGGGTGGATCAGTCAGTTAAGCATCTGACTTTGGATTTTGGTCCAGGTCATGATCTCAGGGTGGTGAGACTGAGCCCTGCATTGGGTTCCACGCTCAGCAGGGAGTCTGCTTGAGATTCTCTCTGTCCCTCTGCCTCTGCCCCTCCCTTCCACTTCCCTCTCTTTAAAAAAAAAGTTCTGGGGGCACCTGGGTGGTTCAGTGGGTTAAAGCCTCTGCCTTCAGCTCAGGTCATGGTCCCAGGGTCCTGGGATTGAGCCCTGCATGGGGCTCTCTGCTTGGCAGGGAGCCTGCTTCCCCCCCCTCTGCCTGCCAGAAAAAAAAAAGTTCTTGATTTAGATAGTGGTGATGGTTACCCACCTTTGTGAACATATTAAAAAGCACTGAATTGGGATGCCTGGGTGACTCAGTTGGTTAAGCGGCTGCCTTCGGCTCAGGTCATGATCCCAGCGTCCTGGGATCAAGTCCCACATCGGGCTCCTTGCTCGGCAGGGAACCTGCTTCTCCCTCTCCCTCTGCCAGCCACTCTACCTGTGCTCGCTCTCTCTCTCTCTCTCTCTCTGACAAATAAGTAAATAAAATCTTAAAAAAAAAAAAAAAAGCACTGAATTGCAGGGCGCCTGGGTGGTTCAGTGGGTTAAGCATCTGCCTTGGCTCAGGTCATGATCCCAGGGTCCTAGGATCGAGTCTTGCATTGGGCTCCCTGCTGGGCGGGAACCCTGCTTCTCCCTCTCCCTCTCTCACTCTCTTTCTCTCTACCAAATAAATAAATAAATAAATAAAGTCAGTCTTTTAAAAAAAAGCACTGACTGGGGCGCCTGGGTGGCTCAGTGGATTAAAGCCTCTGTTTTCGGCCCAGGTCATGATCCCAGGGTCCTGGGATCGAGCCCCACATCGGGCTCTCTGCTCCGCGGAGAGCCTGCTTCCTCCTTTTTCTCCCCGCCTGCCTCTCTTGCCTACTTGTAATCTCTGTCTGTCAAATAAATAAAATCTTTAAAAATATAAAAATAAAAATAAAAAAGCGCTGAGTTGCACACTTTAAGAAAGTAAATTTTATGACCTGTGAATTATATTTCAATAAAAAAAGGCAAAAAAAAAGCTGACTTCCAAAAGCTGTCATAAGGATCACACGAGATAATATAGAGTATAGCATAACTAAGAGGAGAGCATAGCCCTAACCCAGAACAGGTGAATTTCCCACCAGAACCAGCACCACCAGCACCAGCACCAAAACCAGCACTGGGAGGTGGGGGACCATTTGAAAGAAAACAGTATCAAAAGATTTCACATATCGATTGACCTCTGCTATTTTCTTTCACGATACCTAGAATAGTAAAGCATCTGGCAGGCAAGCGAAATCAGCATTCATGCTGAAATTATACTGTCCAAATTTAAAATGTTTATCTTTTAAGATAAAAATAAATTTCTTTTCCTTAAAATATGATAATGCTTGGCAGATTGGACTACACAAAAAATAAACTGTTCTCCATGGTGCATGACACTATACACAAAGTCAAAATAACAAATTAGGGGAAAATATTTCTACATAAAACAAAGGAAGGATACCCAAGAAGTAGCTAGGAGGAGGACAAAGAACTCACTGGAAAAACAGGCTCAGAGCACAGACAAGTCACAGAAGGTGACTGCAAATGGCCAGAGTGCTTGAGAAAAAATACTCAGCCTCACAGAGAAGCCAGGGAAATGCACATTCAGAACTAGAAGTGCTATTTTCTCTCATCAGATTGCCAAAAATGTTAGCAACTAAGAGATAATAAATAAATAAAATAAGTGTGAACCCACAAATTGCTATAACTTTTGGAAAATAAATCTGGTGCTATTTATTACAATTTAAAGTAGAGGGGCGCCTGGGTGCCCCTGGTCTGTTGAGCATCTGCCTTTGGCTCAGGTCGTGGGATCGAGCCCCACATGGGGCTCCCTGCTCAGTGGGGAGCCTCCTTCTCCTTCTCCCTCTGTGCCCTCTCCCTCTGTCTCTCAAATAAATAAATAAAATCTTTGAAAAAAAATAAAATGAACTTTAAAGTATATCCATCTTTTGACCCAGTAATTGGAGACCCATGGAGATGGGTGTACAGAATATTCGCGGAAACACTCTTTTTATAACAGCAGAACCCCAAAACTAGAAGCAACCTAAAGGTCCATCAGTGAGAGAAGGGCTGACTATATTAGTCCACATTCTATGGGATGTTATTAACCACTACAAAGAAAGAAAGTGTTGCATATGGGTAGGCATGACCTCTAGACATGGTATTAAGCAAAAGAGGGAAGAGGCAGAACAGGATACACTGTATGTTTCGTACATACGATAATATGTTGTTATGGAAAATGGGAGGGACAGTATTTCGTACATATTTTCTTATCCATGCTTCATATAGCTCCAGGGGGTCCATGAGAAAGGCAATGCTAGCTGTTTCTGGAGAGCTGACCAGGTGCCTGGAGGAGAGGAGTGGGAGGGAAACCTGTCTTTGAATGCTCTTGTGTATCTTTGGAATTTTGATCCAGGCGAAGGTATTGCTTATTAACGTTTTAGATTAATTGAAAGGATATGCAGTTCCAAATACATTCGAGAGGTGTCCACAATATATTGTTGAATGAAAAAATATGTTCCAGAAGAGTAAAGAATGATTTTTTTTTTTTTTGTAGAAAAGGAAGAAGGAAGGAAGGGAGGGAGGAAGGGAGGGAAGGAAAGAGGGGTCACTAATACTGTGCACACACACACACTCACATGTATTTATGTGAGACACAAGCAGGGTGAGGAGCAGAGGCTTCTGGGACCTGTGCCAGGCTCTGAGCTGCAAAGAGGCCCTTCCAGCTGCCTAGGGCTGTGCACGAGTACGGCCCCTGGAGAGCTGCTCGGTCTTCCTGAGAGTCCCATCTTCGTGATCTCTGGAGGAGTTCGTTGGTGACTTTCTTCTCCAGTGACATCCCTATGACACTTTGCTCTCATAGTGCGAAGGGCAGGGCTGAATCTCAAATGGTTCATCCCAGTGGGATTTCTGGGCAGCCTGGTTTCCACCCACCTGCGAGCTCTCTGAGATTAACTTACTGGGTAAGAGCTCCAGGGTCCAACAGACCCAGTCTTCAAGTTCACTTCTGCCGCACACTACCTATGGGATTCTGGGCAGGTGACTCTCCAAGCCTCAGTGTCCCCATCTGCAAAATGGGGATGAGGGTGATAAAGCTTCGCTCCAGGAAGATGCTGTGAGAGGAAATGATGCTGTTGGCCTGGCATGTGGTAGATGTGACAGCCAAGTCACTGGCCTTAGGCACAGTGGGATTACAGCGGGGGAGGGGGAGTGACGCTGTGGGGTTGTGGCAAGGGGGTGAGACTATACAATGGGATACACATGCCTCTGGCTCTGATTGTACTATGACTGGTGGTGTGACCTCATGGGTGTGGCTGGTCAGGGACAGTGCACAGGTGCTTTGTGGGGGAATTTGTGGGCCTGAGCACAAGGGAAAGAGTGTCTAGAGCCATCTCTTGGGAGGGCATAACACCACAGGCGGGTCCAGCCAGACCTGCAGGCAGCCTGTCCGCCATCTTGTAGCCCGCACAGGTGTGGGGGGGTGGGGGCTGTCTCCACAAAGGCTCCCAGGCTCAGTTTATAAAAATAACCCTCCCAGTCCCTCATGGGGCAGAGGCGGCACCCGCACCCCCAGCTTGCTCCTTCTCCTTACACCTCAAGTGAGATTAGACAAGCACAGTCATTAATTATTTCAGAAATAACCAAGGCAGCACTTGTCACCCCAGCAGCTGAGGCTGCAAGTGCCCAGTTGGCTTTAATTATTTTTCAGAGAAATAGTTGCCTCCATCAGTCACAGACCCATGCGGCTGAGGGCTCAGTGGTAGGGTGGGTTGGGAGGGGACGGTGCCTGGTTCTGGCCTCTGCTCTGTGGGCACCGGCTCAGTGTGGGGGCCTCTGAGGCCCGGAAGGGCAGTGACAGCCGGGTGGGGAGGGGATGGTCAGACAGGATTTGCCGCCAGGCCCCTCACATCTTGGCCGTGTGACCTTCAACAAGGTCATACATCTTGACTCGATCTCCTCACTGTAGGCTGTTGGTCAGGAACTTGGAAACATCATTCTGTGGAAACAGTGGGAACCTCCGGAAGAAGGCCCAGAGGAGGACCATGGTCACTGGCAAACGGGACTCTCAAGGGTCCCAACCCAGGTTTGTCACCTCCACGCCCTCCCTTCCAGAGCCTCCTGTGGTTCTCTCCTTTCTCCAGGCCCACTTCCAGCAGCCACGGGGGCTTGGTGGCTGCTCTCTTGCTGCAAACATGGAAACTGGCCCCTGCCCAGCTGACCAGGCGTCCCCGTGAGCCTCTTCCCCTCCAGGGCTTTAGGCCGCGTAACTACCTTCCCTCCGCTTGTCAGCCCTGTCAGAGCAGGCCCAATGGTGCAGCCGAGCAAGAGCAGGTGGACTAGAGGCACCCAACACTGCGAAGGATTCTCTTCTTACGCCAGAGCCCCTCTGAGTCCGGGAATTTCTGCTCTGAATTCTGGCCATTCCCAACTCTTCCGAGTACGACATTTCCAAATTCCTGACCAATATCCGTGTCTAAAGTAGGTTCAAACAGGGGCATCTAGGTGCCTCAGTCAGTTAAGCATCTGCCTGCTTCTCCAGTTGTGATCCTGGGGTCCTAGGATCGAGCCCCATGAGGGGCTCCCTGCTCAGTGCGGAGTCTGCTTCTCCCTCTGCCCGCTGCTCAAGAAGTGTGATCACTCTCTCTCTGTCAAATAAATACAATCTTAAAAAAAAAAAAAAAAAGAATTTAAAGTAGTTTCACACAGAGGCTCCCACATCCTGATTGGCTGCTGACCATGGCCTGGTAACTAGGCTCTAGAACCTCACTGCCTGGGTTCAGATCCCCACTCTACCACTTACAAGTTGTGCGACTTTGAGTAAGGTGCTTCACCAACCCGTGACTCAGTTTCTCTGTATGGAAAATGGGGATAATGATACACCAATATAATGGGGTTATTGTGAAGTTTAACTGAGATAATGTATGTCAGTGCTTAGCATCATGCCAGGCCCATAATAATGGCTCAAGAACTCTCAGCTAAGAACAGAACTAGATAGGTCATTACCACATATCTGTCCCCCCACTTACAGTGCGAGCTTGTTGTGGGCAACGATCACAATTGTTGGATACCTTGTCTGTGAAGGATACTAAAAAAAAAAAAATAAATAAAATAAATTAAATTTGCTGAATTCAGAAATGTGAGTAGGATTAGAATTCTTTTATTTTTTAATAATTTAAAATTCAGGGTGCCTAGGTGGCTCAGTCGGTTGGGCTTCCTACTCTTGGTTTTGCCTCAGGTCAAGACCTTGGGGTCATGGGGTTGAGCCCCGAGTTGGGCTCCATGTTTAATAGAAACTACTTCTCTCCCTTACCCTCTGCCCCTCCCCACATGAACACTCTCTCCCAAATGAATAAATAAATCTTTAAAAAAAAAAATCTTTTACTTCCCTAAGTCATCTCTAAGACCAGTGTGGAGCTCAGACTCACGACCCTGAGATCAAGAGTCATATGATCTACTGACCGAACGAGCCAGGCGTGCCAGGGTTCTGATTTTTTTTTTTTTTTAAGATTTGTGTATTTGAGAGAAAGCATGTGTGCACATGCGCATATGAGGAGGGGATGGGGCGATGGGTGGGTTGGGGAGAGGCAGAGGGAGAGGGAGAGGATCTCAAGCAAATTCCCCACTGTCTGCAGAACCCAAGACGGGGCTCTCTCCTAGGACCCCGAGATTCTGCCCTGAGCCAAAATAAAGAGTTGGTCACTTAACCAACTGAGTCACCCAGGTGCCCTCCCCGCCAGAGTTCTAATTCTTGATGTTCATGCCTTTGAGTTTTGGGATTCATGTTCTGAATGAGTGATATTTTAGTACTTGATCATTTTTATTATTTATTATTTTATTTATTTATTTATTATTTTATTATTTAGTACTTCTCTTATTCTGCTCACACAGAGTTGCACATTGCTGAACTTGTCTTTTTTAGCACTTCATTGTGTGTTTTCATTGAATATTTGCCTCCCTCACTAGGCTATAAAACCCATGAGGAAAGAGATCCTGTTTTCTTTGATTATCTCTAGCTACCCATTGGCCAAGCATGGGGCCTAGTGCCCATTAGACACTCGGTGGCTCTCTGTCAACTGACAGATAATTTGAAAGCTTGACAGAAGGTATGGTCAGTGAATAGAGAAGCCTTGCTTTTTACTTTTTTTTTTTTAAGATTTTATTTATTTATTTAACAGACAGATTACAAGTAGGCAAAAGAGGCCGGCAGGGAGAGAGAGGAGGAAGCAGGCTCTCTATGGAGCAGAGAGCCCAATGTGGGACTCGATCCCAAGACCCTGGGATCATGACCTGAGCCGAAAGCAGAGGCTTTAACCCACTGAGCCACCCAGGCGCCCCTACTTTTTTTTTTTTAAGATTTATTTTTAAGTAATCTCCACATCCAATGTGGGACTTGAACTCACAACCCTGAGACCAAGAGTCCCATGCTCTACCAACTGAGCCAACCAGGTACCCTGAGAAGCAATTTTTTAAAGGATTTTATTTATTTATTTGACAGACAGAGATCACAAGTAGGCAGAGAGGCAGGCAGAGAGAGAGAGGAAGAGAAGCAGGCTCCCTGCTGAGCAGAGAGCCCGATGCAGGGCTCGATCCCAGGACCCTGGGATCATGACCTGAGCCAAAGGCAGAGGCTTTAACCCAATGTGCCACCCAGGCGCCCCCAAGAAGCAATTTTTTAAAAAGACCAATGAAATACTAGCAAAATGTTAATGTTCTATATAATAATATCTTAAAATACATGCTATTAGAGGAAGAATTAGTTTAACACAAGTAGCCAGGTATCACTAATCCTTCACTGTTATCTATTACCAAAAGGCTTAACTTTGGCTTAGGGCTCTGGCTACAAGAGAAATATCTTCAACTCACTCTTCATTTCTTAACCACCTAAAACTTCCTGGGGTGTACATCTACATACTTCTGTGTGACTTTCAAAACCCTACTAAATAGCCCTGACATGTGTTTTTTTCCTACTGGCCAATGGTGTCCTTACTACCATAAACACCCCCCCTACTTTTAGTCGGGAGTGCTAATTACCTTTACTATTTTCCCTTCACTCTTTTTTCCACCCCACCCCATCCTCACTCCCACCATCTCAATCCATACACAGAAGAAAAAAACGAGAAGAGAAACCTCCAAGTTATGCAGTCTCTGTCCTCTCCAGTGGAATGACCCTTCTAACTTTTCTTTTTTCCTGAGCAGACAAAGACTTCTCTTCATTCTGTTAGCCTTTCTTTAGTTATTTCAACTCTTCTTTTTTGGAGGAAACGGCTTCTAGCATCTCCCCTTCCCTCCTGATCAATTACTTAGCTGGGCATACCATAAAAGAAAGCTTACATTAAACCGTGTCCATGGCAACCTCACACACACAGGCTCTCTGGTTCCAAAGCAATTGTATCCCTTTTCCAGTTAGAAATTCAGGCTTGCCAGAAAAGTAACTTGTTCTGTAAAGGACACAGACAGAACTTAACACGGTTTGTGAAGAGAGATAAAATTATTATACAAGGTAGAGGCCCCTGGATAGAGAGCATGAGAGGACTCCTGAAAAAATCCTTGGTAAATCATGGTTATGTACATTGTGCTAAAGCCGTTTTAAGTCTGCACAAGGAAGCTTGTTGAATTATAAATATCAGGGAGAGCTCTCGTGTTCAGAGCATCACCCCCTACGTGCCAGACATCAGACTAAGTGCTCTGCATACATGAATCGCCTCCTTCAATTTCATCCTCGTTACATCCTGCGGAGATTTTTGCCCACAGATTGTCATTAGCACCATCGGACATCTGCTCCCATGGAAAATGTTTCGGCCCCCAAATTAACCAGTTGGAATTGAAGCTTTCATACACGTACTTCCTAATAAGAATAACAGCTGCCACTTACTGTACCATGCCCACCGCCAGGAGATTTGGCCACATCCTCTCAATTAATCATTAGAACAAGCTTAGCACATGGTGTTATCCCGCTATGATAGATGGGGAAACTGAGGCTCGGGAAGGGAAATTACGGACATTACCAACATTATGCTAGGAAACTACAAAGTTGGGATCTGAACCCAGGTGGGTTTGTTCCCAGGCATGTGCTCTTGTCAGTCTCCCAGAAATGCTTCCAGCCAGAGAGAATAACATTACTCTTGAGAAGACACAGGCTTCATGGTTGGTATGAATATCCCGGGTAGATTTCTTACCGGGGGTAGGGAAGCCCAGGGCATGGGCTTTGGGAGGGAGGGAGGAGAAGCAGTCACTCCCTACCATTCCTTAAAAGTGCTGAGCTTTAGTTGGTTCCTACCAACTGAAATGCCATCTTTTCCCCCTATTCCCGCAGCCTTTCCCCCTGGCCATCTCCTGACTCACCCTCCAAGTCTCAATGTAAAAGCTGCCTCTTCTGTGAAGCCTCCCTGATTTCTCAGGCAGATTTCAGTCTGACAGATCTGGCTCAGAGCTGTGGAACCTGGCAGATTGCTTCACCTCTCTGAGCCTCAATTTGCTCATCTGTAAAAGGGGACCTCACAGGGTCGTTGTGAGGTTTGGAGGGGCTAATTAATGTATAATAAAGCACACAGCAGAGCTCCTGACCATAATAAGTGCTCAGTAAATGTCAGCTCCTATTATTGGCTTCCTATAGTATTTTGTTCCCATTTCCCATGCTGCAATGATGTTATTTGTAATTTGCTCGTCTTCCCAGAGTTGGTTAGGTCTCGAAGGCATGACTCTCATTTTCTCCTCTGTATCCCTGACCTTGGCACTAGTGAATATTTGTTGACTGAATGTACGAAAAGTTATCTGGGACCATCTTGCAGAACACTGGGCTCCTGGGAACCACAGCCTGCAAGAACTAGGGTACTGGGGCTTCCTTGCACTTTTGCTTTTCAAATGTAAACCCCTCCAAGAAAGGTCATGACTGGTCAAACCTCAGCCGGGCTGAGATGACCTACAGCTGAGAAGGGCACAATCAGGGGTCTAGGGCAGGGACATATATGTGCTGGGGGCAGGAAGATGGAAACACAGATTTTCCAAGTGCCAGCCTAGACTAGGTCACTCTGAACAAACTCATGGCACTTCAAATCTATTTTAGGAAGAAAGAAGAGTATATAAAAATAAATAAAATAGCAGAAACCTTCTTATAGGTCATTCAGGTCATGTGTGTTTCTGGCTCTCCATCCACTGATACACATTTCAAGACTGGTCATTAGAACAGAAAGAAAAAAAGAACTTCAGCCTGTGGCAAATGTGTGTATAGGGGGGAGGCGGGCGGGGACGTGGGAAGGCAGGGAACTGTTTCATGACAGCAGACCCGAGGCCACCCTGCAAGGCTGCAGGCCCCTTTGGCCCAGCCTCCCTCCTCCTGTGTTACTCACCACTGTGGCCTCCCAAGGAAATTGAGGGGACAGCCTCAGACCTGCCCAGGCTCATGACTGCTTTCAGACTGTGGCTCTTCAGAGGGCATCCAAAGGGGTGGCTGAGTCTGAAACGAGAAACAGAGGAAGCAGAATCATTTCTGGGCAGACCTGGGATCACAGATGATGTGCTCAGCTGTGCTCCCTGCCAGACTCCGAGTGTGGACGCGCGCCAATCACTCTCTGTCGCTGTCGCTCCTGCCTGGCTTCTCCTGCTCCAAATGGTCATTGACACAAAATGGAAAATATGGAGAACTGGAAAGAATGTGAGAATCACCTGGTTCTGATCGAGATTTCCAGAAGCGCCCGCTGTGTGCCTGACCCTAAGGAGCAAAGGATACTGATCATCATCGGTACCAAATGCGTGCTTGCCTTACGTCAGGTGCTGTTCTCAGCACATTACGGATAAAATAGTTCAGTTAACCGTCACAGTCACGCGAGATGACGATGTTATTATTACTGCATTTTACGGAAGAGGAAACTGAGGCATGCAAGTAATGATCAGTAACTTGCCCAAGGCCATGGAGATAGCAAACAGCAGAGCCTGGACTGGATATCACCATGTCGGTCGCCATGGCTGTCCTTGGAGCGGCCAGAGTCTGGTGTGTTTGTGTTTGTGCGGACGACAGACGAGGAAATGGGCCATTTCAAGGACATGGAAGAGGCCACTAGCCTCACCTTGAGAGATAGGAAAAGGCATTTTGGAAGAGATAAGCTGAGATTTGCGAGGAGAGGGTGGAAAGGAGATGCAAGGAGATGGAACAGCATGTAGGGGGAGTGAGGCTCAGAGAAAAGCGGTATCTCGGTCAAGGTCCTGCAGAAAGCCAGGAACACAGGCAGGCCTAGAACCCAGGTCCCAGGGGAGGAGCAAGATGGCGGAGAAGTAGCAGCTAGAACCCAGGTCCCAGGCCCTAAATGTATGCCACCCGGTCCATCAGGATGCTCAGCGGCAGCAAACTTAACCCAAGGGAACTGTGGCATTTCTGCCACGTGCCGTGGACCTTGGAAGGACAGAATTCGGACACTTCACTGGGAGCGTCATGAGATTTGCACAGACTCGCCATGGAAGCAGACAAGGCGGTAGAGCAGAACTATTAGGCATTCGTGGATGAGGGCCCTACAGTCTGCACCCATGACACACCTCCCACCCTTCATCGAATCCCCTTTTCTCGCTTGTCTTACCCTGTGGCAGGCTGCAAAGTACTCCCAGAGGCATGTCCCTATCCTAATCCCCAGAACCTCTGCAGGTAACCTTGCTCTGAAAAAGGGTATTTGCAGATGTAATTCAGTTTAGGATTTGGAGATTGATGCGATTATCCTGGATTATCCCGGGGGCCCTAAATGCAATCACAAGTGACCTTCTAAGAGACAGAGGCAGAATTGCGGTGTTATATCCGGTAACAAAAACACGGAAGAAACCCCAGCTGCCCACAGACGGAGGAACGGATAAGCAGATGTGGTGTATACATACAGTGGAATGTTACTCAGCCTTAAAACGCTAAGAAATTCTGACACCTGTTACAATGTGGAAGAAACTGGAAGATGTTATGCTAAATGAAATAAGCCAGCCACCAAAAGATGAGCACCGTTTGACTAGCTCCCCCCTTTTTAAAAAGATTTTATTTATTTATTTGACAGAGAGAGAGATCACAAGTAGGCAGAGGCAGGCAGAGAGAGGGGTGGAAGCAGGCTCCCTGCCGAGCAGAGAGCCCGATGCGGGGCTCGATCCCAGGACCCTGAGATCATGACCTGAGCCGAAGGCAGAGGCTTAACCCACTGAGCCACCCAGGCACCTCAGCTGGCTCCCCTTCTGTGAGCGACTTGAGCCATCAGCATCAGAGAGATGGAAAGCAGAATGGGGTTGCCAGGGGTGAACGGGAGTTATGATCTAATGCGTATAGTTTCAGTTGTAGAAGACGAGGGGCTAATGGAGATGGCTGGTAGGGTTGGCTGCACACTATGAGTGCCGTTCGTATCACTGAACCGCACACTTACACATGGTTAAAGTTTATGTTACACGTATTTTTCCACAATTAAAAAACTGGGGGGAAAAGATCCATAAGCAAAAAATACAGCAATAGCTTTAACAACAAAGTCATAAGAGGCTCCTGGCTGGCTCAGTCTGTAGAACGTGTGAGTGGTGATCTCACGCTCGTGAGTTTGAGCCCCATGTGGGGCATAAAGCCTACTTTAAAAAAACGAACAAACAAAAAACCAACCAAGTCACAAATCAGCTGTAAAAACATAAGAAGAAAGGCAGAGGGAGACTAGGCAGACATGTAGATGTGAAATGGAGCAGAGAGCAGCCACCAGCCGGGGAATGGCCATGGCCATCGGAAGCTGGAGGTTGGAAGCCTTCTCCCCTGAGCCTCCTGAGGGCCCTCTGCCCTGCTGGCACCTTCTGGCCCCAGGAACTGTGAGAGGCTGAGCTCGGCTGTGGCACCCCATCAGGTCAGTGGCACTCTGTGTGACAGCGGTCACAGGACATGAACCTGTCATCCCTTTTCCTGGTCTTTCTCCTCTGGGAAGGGATGGACCGGGATCAGAGGCTTCCCTGATTGAAGCAATGGGATGTCCTCCACCTTGGAGGTCCCCTGTCCTCCTGCGGCGTCAGAAGCAGCTGAGTCATGGGAAGCTTCCTCTCCTGCTCTGTGCCAGACCCTCACCTCCTCAGCCATGTCCCTGGACATGTCCTGGTCACAACCTGAGACAGCATTCAACCTCTCATTTATAGATGGCACTCGGCCCAGAGAGGGGCTGTGACCTGCCTGCAGGCACACAGGCGAGCACCTCGCCTCGGTGAGCCTCGGTTTCATCTTCCATAAAGTGAAAATAATAATAGCACTTCCTCCAGAAAGACAGTGGAGTCCAAGAGTGGGGAGCATGGGCGATGACCAGGTTCGAATCCCAGCTGCACCGTGTCTGAACTGGCGGAGCCTCCATTTCTCCATCTGTGAGATGGGGATAACAGAGTGCCTGGTGCATAGAGTCGTAAGGATTGAAAGAGGTATTTTGCATCGAATGCCTAGGGTCAGTTCCGACACACATGAAGTTCTCAGTGAATGATATTCATCATTGGGGATCACCATGGGGTCGTCGGAGCCTGGCACAAAAGCAGTCAGGGCCATGCTGGGGAGGCACCAAGGGTCCTATAAATGGCACGTGTTGGGGCATCTGGCTGACTTAGTCGGTGAAGTGTCTGCCTTTGGTTGTGATCCTGGGGTCCTCGGATCAAGTCCTGCGTCGGGCTCCCTGCCTCTGCCTCTCCCTCTGCCCTTCCTCCCCCTGTGTGGGCTCTCTCTCAAATAAATAAATAGAAATCTTTAAAATAAATAAATGGGGGTGCCTGGGTGGCTCAGTGCGTTAAGTGTCTGCCTTCGGCTCAGGTCCTGATCCCAGGGTCCTGGGATCCAGCTCCGCACTGGGCTCTCTGCTCAGCGGGAAGCCTGCTTCTCCCTCTCCCACTCCCCCTGCTTGTCCCTCTCCCACTCCCCCTGCTTGTGTTCTCTCTCTCTCACTGTCTCTCTCTCGGTCAAATAAAGAAAATCTTTAAAAAATAACATAACGTAACATAACTAAACGGCACGTGTTGTCTCTGCTTTTGCATCTTGCGGAGGGGCAGGGGGGGACCGGGCTGCTGTTCTCCCACCACCTGTAGGCCCCTCACCTCACTCCCCGAGAGCCCGACTTTCTCGAGCAGCGCAGGGCGCCGGTTCCAGACGCAGTTCTCCTGAGCCTCCCGAACAGTTGCCGGTTGTCAGCCACTTATCAGCGATGAAGCCTCCGTTTTAGATGTCAAGACAGAAATACATTTTGCTGCTAAGTGGAGAGGCGTTCAGATGGGCTGTCAGATTCAAGTTCTTAATGTTCTTTCCAGTTTGGTGAAGACTTTCAAAGGCTTTTAGACACTGTTAAAACCAGGGGGACTCTAGAAAGGTCCATTTTACGTAGTGGAAACTGAGGCCCAGGAGATTACGGTGAACCAAGGGCAGAGACAAGGGAGAACTATGCTGCATATATATATATGCAGCATATATATATATAAAATATGTATTATATATATAATATATATATTATATATATATTTTTTAAAGATTCGCTTATGTATTTTAGAGAGAGAGAGGTTAAGCGCAAGGAGAGGGGAGCAGAGGGAGAGAATCCTCCAGCAGACTCCCCACTGAGCAGGGAGCAACAACACCAACACGGGTCTCAATCAACTTGATCCCAGGACCGTGAGATCATTTCCTGAGCCGAAATCAGGAGTGGGACACTTTACTGACTGAGCCACCCAGGCACCCCTGCATATTTGTTTTTCAAGCTTAAAAAGGAGCAAAATACACCATACACACAAAGGAAATATATATATCTTACTGTTTATTCTTTTTAAAAGATTTTAAGTAATCACTATACCCTACGTGGGGCTTGAACTCACAACTCTGAGATCAAGATTCACTACCTCTACCCACTGAGCCAGCTGAATGCCCCTATCTCTTATTATCTGAAGAATCATATTGAAATCCCTGAACCTGCCATCTGGTTTCAGAAGTAGAATTAATACCAACACCTGTGAAGCTCCTACCGCTTCTTCTATTTAACTGGGGGTCCGCCAGGGGCACCTGGGTGGCTCAGTCAGTCGAGCATCCAACTAATGGTTTGGGTTCAGGTCATGATTGCAGGGTCCTGGGATGGAGCCCCACATCCAGCTCCCTGCTCTGCAGGAGTCTGCTTGTCTCCCTCTCCCTCTGCGCCTTCCCCACCTCGCTCTCTCTAAAATACATAAATAACTCAATGGGGGTTTGCAGAGGAATCAACTGGCCATGGAACACAAAGGAGATCCATCAAAAGAAGGGTGCCTCTTGGAGTGCTTCTTGGAGTTAAAGCCTCTGCCTTCAGCTCAGGTCATGGTCTCAGGGTCCCGGGATCGAGACCCACATTGGGCTCTCTGCTCAGTGGGGAGCCTGCTTCTCCCTCTCCCTCTGCCTGTCTCTCTGCCTACTTGTGCTCACTCTCTGTCAAATAAGTAAATAAAATCTCTCTTTAAAAAAAAGGATAAAAAATTAAAAACAAATTTGAGGAGGAAAGTGTTAGAAGAAAAGGAGACAAGAAGCATTCTGAATTAACCGCAGTTAAAGTATCTAATTTCTGCAAATTTTACAAGATACTTACTCTGTGGACACCTTGTGAGGGCCTCTCCCGGGCCTTTGGAGGGAGCTGGTGCAAGCCAGGGGCTCTGAGGCCGTGGGGTCACTAGCCATGGGGTAGATGCACCCATGCCTTCGAGAGAGC
>PISX010012195.1:0-61748 GCA_004024625.1 Mellivora capensis | reverse complement strand
GGGGTACATGTCTGTGAATCGCCAGGTTTACACACTTCACAGCACTAACCATAGCACATACCCTCCCCAATGTCCATTACCCCACCCCCCTTTTCTGACCCCCTCCCCCCAGCAACCCTCAGTTTGTTTTGTGAGATTAAGAGTCACTTATGGTTTGTCTCCCTCCCAATCCCATCTTGTTTCTTTTCTTCTTTTTCTACCCCCCTAGTCCCCCATGTTGCATCATTTCAATCTTACCCATTGGATTCCCAACAGAAAATACAAACTTAAAGTGAATGCTATGTCCTTTCTAGTGAAAATGGTACAATCCCATTTTGACATTAAATTTATGAATTCAGAAAATAATTATTGAGAACCACTTTATTTAAGACAATGTAAAGAACATTGTATGAGTTGAGTTGTGTCCCCCAGAAAATGTGTGATGTAGTCCTTACTTTCATTACATCAGGATGTGACCGTATTTGAAAACACAGTAATGTAATTAGTTAAGATAGAGTCATTAGGGTGAATCATAACCCATAAGCCTTAGAAAAAGTGAGAAACTTGAGCATAGAGACACAGGAAGATGCCATGTAAAGCTGGAGGATGAAATCAGAGGGATGCCTCTATAAGCCAAGGAATAGCAAAGGTTTCCCTTCATCACCAGAAGCTAAGAATGAGGCTTAGAAGAAACTTCCTCTGAGTTTTCAGAAGGAAGCAATCCTGCCAGCACCTTGATTTGGGAATTTTAACCTTCAGAAGTGTGAGACAAGACATTTCTGTTATTTTAAACATCAGTTTGTGGTACTTTGTTATCATGATCCTAGGAAACTAATAAGAATTCGGATACCTAAAAGCAAGTTATTTGTTGTAACAAATAACTAAAAATATAGAAGTGGTTTTAGAATTGGGTGTTGGGCAAAGGCTAGAAGAGTTTTGAAGTACATGATAGAAAATGTTTAGATGCTTTGAAGAGACTGTGGGTAAAAATATGAATGTTAATGTGAATTCTGCTGAGGGCTCAGAGACAAGTGTTGAGATCTATAGAGGAAGCTTATCATCTCTAATACATAAACATATACATACCATTGTCTAGATGCATATATTACCACGAACAGATTGTTACTAGACATTTAAATGTTAAAAGATGCTTCTGGTAAAATCTCAGGTGGAAATAATGAAAATATTATTGGACATTGGAGGAAAGGTGATCTTTGTTATAAAGGAACAGAGACTTGACTTGTGTTCTGATGTTCAGTGGTAAAAAACAGAACTTTTAGAGAACCCTTATATATAGTAATGTGAATTCCTTTGACATTCCACAGATGACCTACAAGGTTATTGAAAATTTTATACCAGGGGTGCCTGGGTGGCTCAGTTGTTAAGCATCTGCCTTCAGCTCAGGTCATGATCCCAGGGTTCTGGAATCTAGCCCCACATCAGGCTCCCTGCTCAGCACTCATCGGGGAAACTGTTTCTCCATCTCCCACTCCCCCTGTTTGTGTTCCCTTTCTCACTGTCTCTCTCTCTCTGTCAAATAAAGTATTAAAAAAAAAGAGAAAATTTTATACCAGCAGAAACAGTGCCATCCTGGATTGAAAAAAAAACAACAGAGACTTGGCAAAATGGAAGAAGAGTGACTCCCCAGGCAGAGCCCTAGAATAGAGACCTAGGCCAACTCTATCTTTAGGCTTCCAGAGGGTGAGGCCAGTGCCCATGACTAAGGAGCTGAGGCCACCCCTATAGGCTCAGAGGATAGAGCACCAAGCAACAGAAAATTATTCTCAGGCCTTGAAATCTAATGGAATTTGATCTGCTCAGTTTTGGACTTTCTGGCAAATTTTGGTCCCTTTTATCTTTTTTCCTTTTAGAATTTCTTTTCTTTCTCTCTCTCTCTCTCTCTCTTTTTCTCTTTTAGAATGAGAGTGTTCATCCTTTGCTTTTTCTACCATTGCATTTAGAAAGTACATAATTTGTCTGGTTTCAAGGATTAACAGACATAGAAGAATTTTGCTCCAGAATAAATCGTACCCTGTTTCTTCCATGACTTATTTAGGTGAAATAGAGCAAGAGATTTGGAACTTTGAATTGATATTTAGAATAGATTTTGGATTTAAGGTTGATAATAGAATAGGCACTTCTGGAGGTATTAGGATGGAAGAATCTATTTTGCACGTAGAAGGACATGAATTTGGGGAAACCAGAAGAAAGACTCTCATGGATTGACTTGTGTTGCCTAAGGATATATGTTGAAATCCTAACCCCCAGTACTGCAGTATGTGACCTTATATGGCAGATATAATTAAATTAAAATGGGGCTATTACGGTAGGATCTAATCCAATATGACTGGTGTCCTTATAAGAAGTGAGAAATTTCGATATAGACACAGGGAGAATGCCATGTGAAGATAGAGGCAGAAATTAGAGTGATGCATTACAAACCAAGGAACCCCAAAGATTTTTGGTCATCACCAGGAGCTAGAGAAGGGCATGGAAGAGATTCTTTCTCAGAGGAGTCAGAAAGAACCAACTCTAGCAACACCTTGATTTCAAACTTCTAGTTTCTAGAACTATGAGACAATAAATTTCTGTTGTTTTATGCCTCTAGTGTGTGGTACTTTGTTACTATAGATCTAGGAAATAATGAAAGCACAGTAGGAGAATTGGTTTATGTAAAAGTTACATTTAATAACCTAATTAATAATTTTAGTAGAATTTAACATGTATATTAGTAATAATAACATAAATTAGAATTAACAGTTATTGTCCAAAAAAGAAGAAATGAACATTTATGCAGGTGTTGGATCGCACACATAAGACTAAAATGATCAAGAAAATTAATCTGAAAAAAAGGCTATTTGAGATCTGCACAATGTGTTTTTCATTTAATTTTAAAAATATATTTAATTTTCACGTATATATTGCTACAGAGTATACTGATTTTAAGTATGGAGTCTAATAAATCTTTTAAATAAAGGTTTATTGACGTTGCAGATTCACATGCAGTTGCAAAATACAATACAAAGAGATACCTTACACACTTAATCCAGTTTTGTCTGAATGTAACATTTACATAACTATAATATCATAATATGATCCAATGATCATATTCACTTTTCACCAGTTTTAATTATGCTTGTATGTGTGCTTGTGGTATATGTATTAAGCTCTGTACAATTTATCATTTAGGTAGTTATGATCCTGAACAGTTCCAAAACACAAAATCCCTCATGTTACCCATTAATTATAAGCACCACTTTCCTATTTACCTAATCTATCACTAATCTGTCATTCATATCTAAATTTTGTCATTTGAAATGCTACTTAGATGGAATCTTATTCAATATAACTTGTTGGAATATATATTTTTTTCTCAGAAAAGTTCTCTGAAGATTTAGGTATCGCCTGGCATATGTAGATGTGTCTACATAATTCCTTTGGATTAGTCAGCAGTATTCCATAATGTCTTCATATATAGCTACCAATCTCTCAGCCTGTTTATCTACCACAATTTGTTTATTGACCTGTTTAAGGACATCTGGTATGTTCCAGTTTGGGAATATAACAAATGGAGTAACTATAAACATTAGTGTACAGTTATGTATAAACATAACTTTGTATCTCTCTGGAATAAATACCCAAGTCTGCAGTTGCTGGATCACGTGGCAGTTCCATTTCAGAGTCAGCTATTAGCAACTATAATAACATCTATAACTTTAATTTCCTTATACCTTTTAATTCAACATATTCACCAATTCTGGGGATTATTATATAAACATCTTTGAGGGGCACTAGTCTGCTTAATGCAATTGTTTTATTTCTTCTAGGACTCGTGGCTTAACATAAATTTTATGAAAAAGCTTGTTTGTTTCTACAAAAAACTTTGCTGCAATTTTTAAAAAAGATTTATTTATTAATTTTAGAGAGAGAGAGAGAGAGTGTGTGAGAGTAAGCCAAAGCCAGAGGGGCAGAGGGAGAGGGAGAGAAAATCTCAAGCAGACTGCACACTGAGCATGGAGCCTTAGTCTCCCTACAATGAGATCACAGCTGAGCAGAAACCAAGTTGGTTGCTCAACTGACCGTACCATCCTGGTGCCCCAACTTTGGTGCAGTTTCGATAGGGATACATTAATTTTGTAATAGCTGACATTTATTATGTTGTATCTTCCAATCCATGAACATCATCACTCTACTTACTTAAATATTTCTGAAGTTCCTTTCTTAAGCATTTTGTCAAACAGGTACTATACACATTTTACATAATACCTAAATGTTGCATTTCATTTGGAGCAATTGCAGTAATTGTGTGTGTGTTTTTTAAATTTTGGCCTTCACTTGTTCATTGCTAGTACACAGAAATGCAATTTTCAAAAGAATAACAGTTTTATTTATAACTCACAAAACATAACATTCATACTTGAAAGTATACAGTTCAGTAGGTATTAAAGCTTTTTTTTTTAAGATTTTATTTATTTATTTGAGAGACAGAGATCTCAAGTACGTGGAGAGGCAGGCAGAGAGAGAGAGAGAGAGAGAGAGAGAGAAGGAAGCAGGCTCTCCGTGGAGCAGAGAGCCTGATGCGGGGCTCGATCCCAGGGGACCCTGGGATCATGACCTGAACCAAAGGCAGAGGCTTTAACCCACTGAGCCACTCAGGTGCCCCGAGTTCAGTGTGTATTAATATGTTCATAGGATTATATAAATATTACCACTATGCCAGGTTGGAACACTTTTATCATCCCTAAAGGAATCCTATACCCTTTAAGCAATTAATCCCTGTTCCATCTCCACTCACAACATACAGCAACCACTAATGTATTTTTGTATCTCTGGATTTTTCCCATTTTATATAAAATGAATCAGATAGTTGTTGTTTTTGTTTTTTTTGGTATTGATTCTTTGACTTAGCATATTGTCAGGGCTCAATCATGATGTAGTATAGGTTAATACTTCATTTCTTTTTATTCAAATAAAAATTTTGGGGATATGATATATTTCATTCAATATACTGTACTTTGTCCATTCATATGCTGATAGACATACATTTTATAGTTTTGGTACTAGGAGTAATGCTGCTAGGAACAACTGTGTACTACTTTTTGTCTTAACATATATTTTCAGTTTTCTTGAGTATATATCTGGGTCACATAGTAATTCTATGTTTAACTTTTTTATTGTTAAATCAAAAAGAGGATTTCTTTTTCCTTATGAAAGTGTTTTGACTTTAGTCATGCTTTCTCTGAATCTACTGAGTTGATAATATGGTTGTCCCTTTCATTCTTTTAGTATGGTTTATTATATTACCTTATTTTCAAATGTTAAATTGACCTTGAAATCTGGGAACAAACCCTGCTTGATTGTGACATATTATTCTTTTTATATGTTGTTGGATTCCTTTACATGGCATTTTCTCAAGCATTTCTAGATGTATGCTTATGAGTGATACTGGTCTATAATAATCTTTTTCTAAATTAACTTTTTTAGATTTTGATTTATGGTCTCATAAAATTAGATTCTTTCTTTTGTATTATATGAATGAGTTTCTGTAAGTTAGTGTTATTTCTTCCTTGTGTGTACTTGTCAGAACATACTAGCAAAGTTATTTAAAACTGTTTTAATGGAAAGTTTTGAAATTTGTGCATTCAGTCTATTTAATTTGGGGTAATTTTTATTTTCTGTGTCTTATTTCAGTTTGATAAGTCATGAACCTGTCCATATTGTTGTCTCATTTATTGAGAAAAAAACTGTTAATAATATATCTTATTTATCTTTTCAGTGTCTTCAGAACCTTCACTTTTGTCCTCTTTATGATATTGATGTTGGGAATTATGTTTTCTTTTTTTTCCTAATCAGTCTTGCTAGGAGTTACTGATTTTTAAAAGACCTTGTGAAGACACAAATTTTGTCTTTGGAGATTGCCATTTGCTTATTTCCTCTTTCATGATTTATTCTCACACATTTATTATTTGCATTTTTTACTTAACATGGAATTAATTTGTTCTACTTTGAGGGTCAGAATTTAAACATTTGTTTAAATTCAGATCATCTCCACTTTTAAATAATTGAAGATTATTTTAAATCCCTCTCCCCAAGAGGGTCCTAAAGCTAAATATTTTAAGTCTCTTAGACCTTTGATTTGAGTCTGCTAGACCTTGAAATTGTGAGATCACTTGACTATAAGACCTCCAGGATATGATATATTAAGACTGGACACTTAAAATGTACAAAAGGACCTCCTTTTGCCATGGATCCCAGATTCAGAACACCTGCTACACAATCATTTAGTAAGATGAGATGTGATGTAGATACATTAACTTGGATTTGGTGAAAGAAATTAATGTCATAATTGAAACTGTATTCTTCCTAATTAATTTTGGATTTAAGTTTGCTATCAAGAATTGGGTAAACAACAATGAGGCAGTGAAGAGTTAAATTTCCTTGGCAGGATTTAGTAATTATAGATATTGATTACTTTAAAACATCATTGAGCTGACAGGATAAGAAAAGCCCACTTGTCTCACTGTTTGGTCCTTTTATTTCTCACAAGATGGATGAGTTAATAAACAGGGAGCAAGCACTCCCATAAATTCAGCATCTGTAATATTTGTCACCTTCGGAATTACTTGGATGAGAGGAACATCCTTTATGTGAATCCACGGGAGAGGACTAGCAGACTTTCCCTAGAATCTGTATTCCACACTGTGATTAATGCTGTGTTGATGTTTAAAAAGGCAGGGTCATTAGGCAAAATGCAGTGAGAAAGATCCATGTTTCCCAAACATGCATTCCAAACATGCTAAGGCTCTTTGTACAGGTTATAATTTTGCTCCATAGCATGGTTTTGTCGCTTATTATTTCTAGTAGGATAGTTTCTAAGAGTAAGAAGTTAAATTGCATGTTACACACACAGACAAAATTTCTCAAACTAGGAAGCCTAACTAAGTTAGAAATAGACCTAGTGGATATTTTTAATGTTAACATAAAGGTCAAATAGTTAAATTCCTTCACTTTAAAATGGAGGAAACTGAGACTTAGAGTAGGCATATTTTTCCAAGGCTACATGAGTATTCAATGGCAAAGCCCCCTAAATGCTCTGATCCAAGTGTAGAAAAATTAGGCTTAGTTAGTAAATCATGGAGGGTCTATTCAGATGTTAGATGGCCTATTTTTTCTTTTCTATTTTATAAAAATGTGGTAATTATTAATATTTAAATTTGATTTAGTCTATGGATGAAGTACTTTTTTAAGTAAGTCATTGTTAATGCTTCTTCACGTTTGGAATTGAAAATTTTGAAAAATATGTAGAGAAAACAAAGAGGGTTTGGTTTTCTAAAATGTGTCTTGAGTCAATGGGAATCTTAATGTAATAAAAATGAATATTGTTCAGGGGCACCTGGGTGGCTCAGTGGGTTAAAGCCTTTGCCTTCGGCTCAGATCATGATCCCAAGGTCCTGGGATCGAGCCCCACATTGGACTCTCTGCTTGGCGGGGAGCCTGCTTCCTCCTCTGTCTCTCTCTCTGTGCCTTCCTCTCTGTCTACTTGTGATCTCTGTCAAATAAATAAATAAAATATTTTTAAAAAAATAAAATATACTCTAAAAAATGAATATTGTTCAATTGATATGAATTTTTTTAAATAATAGAAGAATCAGAATCATTAACCTGTAGTTGTGCCTATTATAAGGTGAACTGATCTGGCATATAAAACTAAATATCCTACAATATTTGGCTTATTATTGACTAGGTCTAGATTCTCCTTTTCAAATCACATGATTATAAAACCAGATTTCCGGACACACTTAATGTGGAATTTTATTGTTCCATTTGACTGGTCATCGGCAGAATCCATTTGATAGTCCGTAAGCATGGCAATCAAGGTAAATCTTTATTACCAAATGACTTTTCAGAATAGCAGACATGTATAATGGCAGGAATATAGTACAGTGTGTATTTTTATTATTTTTTAATTTGATATTTTATTATCCCTTTCTAAGAAGAGGCTTGGAAGGTAACATGCTTACTCTAGTGTCTATATAATTCTAATTCAGTTGGTTGATATTTGTCATAAAAATTACCAAATTTTAGTTATTAGAATGCTTCATCAAATGTAAAAGTGAAATCTCATGACTTTATTTAAAGGTAATTTTTCCTTTCCCCCAACATCTCTTTCTGGCTTGCTTGAGGCTGAGAATATGCAGTACAGAGAGAAGGGGTGTGATCAGCATCTTCTTTACTGTGTTCCTTGTCACCCTTTCTTCTGCTGTGCTTCTGACTCTTCCAAAATCTCATATAGGAAATAGCAAGAGAGAAGAGGTTACAAAAAGGAGCAGAATTCTTTTCTAAGTAGCTAAACAAATGTGGGCCTTTGTGAATGCTTAAAGCTAGCTTTTCAATTTTGATGACCACATTTGTTAGTAAGCAAGAAGACTAAAAACAAGAAATCCAGTTTTAATAAAATTTAAAAAGTGATCATACTCTAAATTGAGATAAGAGATATTTACATGATCAAACTGAAACAAATTTGATGTTTGGGGGAATTTGATGAATAGGGGGAAATATGCTTTTTAAGATCTTGCTTTTGTGACTGAGTGCTATCTGGAAGTATTAATTTGTGGCATAGATAGAAAGAATAAATTCTGGATAATGAGCCATTTTCATAGGTGTTTTATTTTTCTGGTGATTCCAGCCACCAGAATAATAACTGTAATACGTGCTTGACCTCTCCCTTGACAATACATATACCTATTTAAGTATTTGGTGGGAGGAGGGGGGTTTGTTGTACTAAATAGGAAAGAAAAAAATACATGGTATAAATGGATTCACATTAAAGGGATGAGAACTTGGAAGAAGAGTAGCTTTATTATGAGTTATTGAATGAGGAAGTGGTTTCTCCATTTGTATAACCTTGAACCTTTTATACTTTCCTTGAATAGCCTCTGTTTCCTAGAACACCATTTTCTTCTTCATTGCCATGGAGATAGATAAGATGAAGATGGAAGGCAATGGTAGCGATGTTACTTATCCTTGGCCCATTCTAATGGGGAGGACAACTGCTACATTGAGTCCAGAATGACATGAGGGAGATATATGAATGTAGTGATGGTAACATCCCTTGTTTGTCTTCATCAGCATAAGCAATTACATTACAACCAGTTCATGCTCACACCTCTGTAGGTCACAAGAAAAAATTCAGTTCATTTTATATTGCCTGAAGAATTCTATTATTAAATTAACATTTTTTTAAAAAGTCAGATTTATTTACTTATAAAAATCTTGGCTTCAATATAAATTATCATATTTTTGAAATCCAGGCATTTGTATGCTAGTAATAGCTTATTTTTTTCTATTATATATTAAAATAAATTGACAGCTCTTAAAGTTTAAATATTCCTTTGCATGCCTCTTAAATTATCTTACATACCCATCCTATGAAACAGTATTCTAGTTTGGAAGAGATGACCATTAAGCTTCCTTTTAGCCACAAGATTTTACAGTTTCCTAAAATTTACATTATATATGTACTTCTATTTGTACATTTTATGTATTCATATTTTCATATTTATGAACATAATTATGTATGGCATATGTGATATTGGTGATTAATATTTAGGTCTGAGCATGGTTGCCACTGTAACAGTGTTGGTAATAAAAATATATCTATTTCTTCTCATATAAACTGGTATAAAACTAGCTTGGTAATACTTCACTGCTTTATAAATTAAGCCCAGTGGGTATTGCTGCTTTAAGCAATGTCTTCATGCAGTAAGATATATTGTAGTCTAAGTTGGTTAACCTTTAAGAAAATAAATTTACCCACCAATAGTTTTACATTTCCTTGGTTTATAGGGTCTTTGAAGATCTGCTGCCTCCTATCTTTCCAGCCTTATCAACTCCTTCTCTTACTTCTACTTTATATTACGGATATGCTAGTTTGCCCTCAGTTTTCTAAATCCTCATTTGGTTTTAGTTCTCATTGTCTTTCCATTTGCCTAATAATATCTTCTGTACTCTTATGCACAATTTCAATTCATTCCACAGTGGGATATCTCTGAAACTATCTTCTATACACTCAAGCTATGTGTTGTACCAAATGTACTAAATGTATTAAACAATGTACTAAATATTGCTATATTCTCAAATTGTTGTCTGTTTTTCCTTTTGTAACAAGTAACACTTGTAATTGTTCAGTGCCTATTTCACTGGATGTTTTATTGACTTTATTTTGGTATATACTTCTGTGAACTTAACACATGTATAGATTTTCATACCATCATCACCATCAAGATGGTAAATAGTTTTTGCTCTGCAAAGAACTCCTTGCTGTTTCTTTTAAATAGGCTTTACACCCAGCATGGGGCTTGAACTCACGACCCTAAGATCAAGAACCACATGCTGTCCCCACCAAGCCAGCTGGGTACCCTAACTCCTTGCTGTTTCTTTAGAATCATACTAACCCCAAGCCCCTAACCCCTTGCAACTACTGATTTCTTCTTCATAGCTACAGTTTAGTCTATATGAGAATGCCATATGAATAGAATCAGTATATACATTTTTGAAACAGGCTTCTTTCATTCAGAACAATGCCGCTTTGAGATACATCTGTGTCATTGCATTGTATCAGTAGTTCATTCCATTTTTATTGCTTAGTAGTATTGTGTAGTATGGTTGTACCACAACTTGTTCATCTACCTATTGAAAGGCAAGAAGGTTGTTTTTAGATTTTAGTGATGACTAGAATCATCTAGTCATCATCTAGTCATCACAATTAGAGTTGTTGTTTTCCCTCCTGTCAATACACAGAGTGTGATTACTGAATCGGATGATGTGCCCATGTTTAACTTTATAAGAAACTGCCAAATGGTTTTCCAGTGTGTACTTGCCGTGTTGCATTCCTACCAGTCAAATATGAGTTCCTCTCAATTCCTTGGGTTTTTTTTTTTTTTTTTATAAGCACTCAATACCTCTTTTTTTTTTTTAAGATTTTATTTATTTATTTGACAGACAGAGACCACAAGTAAGCAGAGAGACAGGCAGAGAGAGGAGGGGAAGCAGGCTCCCTGCTTGCTGAGCAGAGAGCCCGATGCGGGGCTCGATCCCAGGACCCTGGGATCATGACCTAGAGCTGAAGGCAGAGGCTTTAACCCACTGAGCCACCCAGGTGCCCCTCAATTCCTTGGTTTTATTTCTGTATTTAATGTTAGCCATTCTAATAGATATAAAGTAGTATGCCATTGTGGCTTTATGTTGCATTTCCTGTTGATTGATGATGTCAGATATCTATGTGCTTATTTGCCATCTATATATCCTCTATGATGAAGTATCTCCCCCTCCTTTTTTAAGCGGCATTGTTTCTGTTCTTGTTCTTTAGTTTTGAGAGTTCTTTAAATTTTTTGAATAGAAATTCTTTGTTGGATATATGGTGTACAAATATTTTCCCACTCTGTAGCTTCATCTTTTCACTTTCCTAGGAAATGTCTTTGTCAAAGCAAAACTTTGGAGCATTTAAATAAACATTTTGCTTTAGATTAGTTTCAGATTTACAAGAGATTTGCCAATATAGTAGGGAGAATCCCTATATACCCAGCCTACAGTTTTATCTGTCGTTAAGAGCTTATGCTAATATAGTACATTTGTCAAAATTAATAAATGAATATTGATACATTCTTAACTAAAGTCCATACTTTATTCAAATATTATTAGTTTTTACCTTTTTCTCCTTCTTTTTTTCTTCTAAGATCTCATCAAAGATACCAGATTATATTTAGCTGTCATGTTTTCTTAGGCTTTCTTGGTTGACAGTTTTACAGGCTTTCATTGATTTTGATGTCCTTAATAGTTTTGAAGAGTACTGGTCACATATCTTGTAGGATATCCTTCAGTTGGGATTCCTCTGACCTTTTATCATGTTGATCTGAGATTATTGGTTTTGGGGAGGAAAACTAGAGGTAAAGTGACATTACCACCAAGAGAGCACACATTATGAACTTGAATTATTTTCATATTACGTGGACAAACTGGCTGAGGTAATGTTTGTCTGGTTTCTCTCATGTGAAGTTAATCTTTTCCTCCTTTTATACTATACCTTTGGGGAAATGTCATTATGTGCAGTCCACACTCAGGAAGTGGGTAGGTTCATCCCACTCATTGAGGGGAAAATATCTACATAAATTGTTTGGAAGTCTTCTGCATGGAATGTTTGTCTATTCTCCTTTATGCTTGTGTTTATTTGTGTAATTATATATCAGTATAGACTGCTAGGTATTTTATTTTATACCTGGAGCTATAAACCAACACTTTATTTTCTAGTTTAAATTGTTCACTTTGTATAATGGGTGCTCTTTTATTTGGCTCCTGTGTCCTTTTGACATATACCCATCAATGTGGGATTTAGCAATAATAATAAAAATAAAGAATAAAAGTTCTGCCTCACTAGGTTCTTTCAGGTTCTTTTCTTTTTCTTTACCCAATTATAACACAATGGTTAGTGTGTGCTAGGATAGTGGCCACTTGCATGCATTTACTTAAATTTTTATTCCATTTCATAGATGAGGAAACATAATAAAGTAAGGCAGACAAAGGAGAACAGTGTGGCCCAAATAATAATGAATTTCCAAATTTTAGTATGTGATTGCATTGATGGTAATAGTGAAGTAATGGCTAAGGTAAAAAGGGAAGATGGATCTTGACATGGTGCACAAGAGGTGTCCTGTATGCTTTTGCTGACCAACATTGCATGTTCATTTCCTAAACTTGTTTAGAACTCATACACTTCTCTCCATTCTTATTATCATAGTTTAATCATTTATTGTTTCTTTTCTTGAATTCTTAAAGAGCCCATAACTGGTAGTCTCATCTTTCTTATGTCCATTCTCCATCAGAGAATATTCCAAAGGTACACGTAATAGTGAGAAATGGTTGGGCTTTATGAAATATTACAGACTTTGGAAAAAAGATTGGTATTATTTTAAATTCTTCTATTCCCTCTTTGAGCAAATTATTAATCTTCTCTGAGCTTTGCTTTCCTTATGTGGACATCCTGACTAAGCATAGTATCATTGCAGATATTACAAAAATAGTATCAGTGTTATTACTGAGTGCTTTCTGTGGGACAAACAGTGTTGAAATATATTTTGTGAATTCTGATTGCCTACCTTGGCATGGTAATCAAGAAACTATCATAATCTAATCTTTGATTTTATATCTAGACATTCAGACCTATCTTTAGGTCTGTTACATTCTCTGTCTTCTGTCACTCACTCCCGCTTTGTCTCTCTCTCTCTCACACACACACACACACACACACACACACAGAAATGGACACACACTGAGTTAAGACACAGTATTTTTTGTCCCAGAAGGTGGCAGACTGTTTTACCGTTTTATTGTTCTTTTCATACATGCTCATTCCTTTGTTTGGAATGCCTCATGACCCTTTCAAGGCTGAATAATGCCTACTGTTTATTTAATATTCCTATGAAATGTTTCTTCCTCCAAATAATCTTTTCTAACCTTCACTCAAATACTCTATGTTCCCATATTCTATTATCAGAGGGTATGTCACTCAGAGTGTATTACATTCTTTCTTATGTCAGATTGCCCTTTAGGCAATAACCCTCTTGAAGTCAAAGACTGTTTTACATATATGCTCCTCTATAATTAGGATACACTATTAAAAACCACAATTATTAACAATTAATAAATGAACCAACATAAATGTAATGGCTCATCCTCTATTTCAGAAAAATATTTTAATCTGAACTTATAAAATTATATTACAAAACTCCACATTTTTTTCCCATTTGGTAAGATAACAACCAAAAAATGTTTCCCTTTATCCAGCTTCTCACCACTTCTCTTAGAAACTTCAAATTCTATACAGAGTTTAGAATAAATAAGGAATTATATAAAATTTCAGTTATTCATTTTTTTAATGCTAAATCAATGGTTATATAAACTCAGCTTAAATTTAAGTATCCTGCAGTTCATGAATGGATATGAACAGAATACAAAATCTATTTTTGACTCAACCTAAGAGGAACATTTAGCTGAAATATTTGATTTCATGTCTTTATTTTAAGAATTTGTGGGAGAAAGAATATTTATATACATGCACACACATTTCCATGATTAATTTCATTGTTATGTTGACTACTTTTGGCTTGATATTCAATAAGTAGCCTTATTTGAACAAATTAATGCTAGTATCTACAGAAAGGATGATAGAATTCAAAGGCTGAATGACCTGTTATGAACTTTTTCGTAATTACTTATACACTGAATTGGTAAAAAGTGAAACCAACCTGGGAGATATTAGTCTTTATAATACAGTCAAAATCACCATTTAAAAAAGCTTCAGATTTGTCTGAGAAATGCAACAAATATTAGGATAAAATACTATTAGAGAAGCTAACAGGGGATCATGTTAATAAATATGCTAATTGTATTCCAATGACTTTAGAAAAAAAGAGCACCCTTTGTACTGGAATTCAAAATAAGGAATTAGTTTAAAAGTATGCCATCACTAATACAAATATGTACCATCACTAACTGCCTAGACTTATGGTAAAATTCTCCATGGAATAGTGAACAAAAGTTCGGATCACTTATATAAACCTCAATACTTCATAGTGAACTAAATTTTCAGTAGTAAATGAGAAGAAAATATATGTATATATATTTTGTAATGTGATTATATATGCAATTATGAGACTTTTCCTAAAGGAACTCTTGCCTCCCCCTCACCTAGAACATCATTAAGCCTAAACTTCCCATTTCTTATTAGTGTACAGATCTGGTCCCAGAATGAAATAGAATGGATTAATCATTATTACAAACCCAGTTTGGATCTCACCCAACTGGACATATTTATGTTATTTCATTGTTTTCTTTTCATTTCTCCAGAAGAGTCAAGATTGTATATGAAAAATATATGACAGTATGTTGCGAGTTGAAATAGGTAGTTAATTTTGTAATTTAAATTATAACAATGACTTCTGAATTAAGCTGTATGATGTAATAAATTTCACTGAAAATTTATTTAATAGTCTCTTTAATTATATAGAACACATAATTAATATGTTCTATTTACATTTTATGATAAAATTTCCTTTTAATTTTTTGAGAACATATTAGAAAATTTACCACTAATAAAATGAATGAACAAATTATTGCAACTTGTTCAACAATTGTATTTTAAAAGAAACCTCTCAATCTAGGTAAATAATTCCATAATAATAATGGTTGGCCTTATTGAACTCTTTCACTGAATGATTAATGTTTCCTTGAAAATCTGGAACAAGCAATTTTATATAAAACAAGTATAATTTTTGCTTAAAAGTCGTGTTTTAATTTTTGAATTTTTTACTATTATATAAAATTTATTCCCCATAATAAAAAGTAAAAATAACTGAAATTAGAACAATTTTTAATTTAAAATTAGGATATACTTCTAGTATAATATCTAATTCTTGTTCATAATGAGTAGTTAGTAGTATACTAATTATAATCTATGTATTATAAATTCAATTTATTCCCCATGTCAGTGTCCAACCTGGCAAGGTAAAGTGGTTTTTGTGTCAGAACTGAGAGGGTATGAATTGAGATGACTTTTGAGACATTTACATATTTGAGAATTTTAAAAAATAAAACTGTATAATTCATTATGCAAATGCATTATATGTAAGCAATTTCAGAAAAACTAGCATGTTTTCGCTAATTTTTCAAAAAATAAGCAAAAAAATGAGAATGTATTAGGTATAGGAGAACATGATATGTGAACATAAGTTTTCTAAAGAGTTGGCTAAAAAGTTCAAATTTATACTTGGAATTATGCAAAAGTATATGATATTCAATAAAACCTCACCAGTACATACAGAAACCCAGTTTGGTTAAAGTGCTCAAAGGATTACTGGAAAAAAAAATACTTGCTTTCAATAGACACACACACACATGCACACGCACACATGCACACACACACACACAGCACTCAACACATTTTCATTTACATCATCTAATAAAATTCAATTTTCTATTGTCCTAATCATAATGATTCCGAGTCTCCTAAAGATTTCTTTCCTGTGTGGGTTTTCCCTCTAATAACAAGATTAAGAATTTTAAATGTGATTACATTGTTGAAGTAGTTACAATAAGTACTCATTCACAAAGAGGGAATTAAAATATCTGGTCAACCTGTCATATGACTCTTTCTCCTCTGTCTTTGCTGCTGTCAGGATCCCATGATTTTTCTGCTCAGATTCAGTTCCCCAAGCAAGATACTGCTAAATTCAGGAAGCTTCTCTATAGATCCTGTCTAATATAGGAAGAGTCACACTGAGATCTTATCCACCAATAGAAACCATTATCCTTGATAATTCTTAAGTACATCCAATTCTTAAGTAACGTTTCAAGCTACTAGGGTCAGAGAAAGACTTTGTCTTCTCCCTAGTGTTCCTGTCACAGTAAGTATTCCATATTGAACCTAGCTGACATTACAGTTCTTTTTCTACAAAACTCTTCCAGTTTGTATCCACAACTGCACATCATTCTTACCCAAATCATGTCTTTGGGGGTGAGTGGGGAGACTTGAGTATTGGAGTTAGACCTGCCCAGCTGTTGAGCTCCTGTCACTCTTACTACAACTTTTAATTTGGAGCCTTTGGGATTCCCTTCTTTGAAGTAGCCTCACTCAGGGTCACCTCAGACATCAGAAATTTTAAATACTTTAAACTCACAGTAAAAAAAAAAAAATCGTAGGAATACTAATATTTTTCTTGTCAGAAAAATTCTTGCCTCTTCTGATATTATTCTATCCTTCAAATAACATATTCCAGGGAATATGAGGGAATAAATGACTTTCTCTTCTTACAGAATAAGGCTCAGTCCACTTCCTGAACATAGATCATCCATTCACACTATGTGTCATAGTCCTCACGTATACTCCAAAAAGTAAAAATAAGGACCACAATAGTGGTGATTCCTATAAGACTAGCGATTATCTAGTTCTAGGGACTTTAAGATAAAAATAGAAAAAGGTGGTCATTTTCCCCTATGATCATTTGTTTTGGAATTTAAGAAACAAAACAAGAGATCATAGGTGAAAAAAAGAGAGAGGAAAAGCAAGAAACAGATTCTTACCTATAGAGAACAAACTATGATGGTTATCAGAGGGGAGGTGGGTAGAGGGATGGGTTAAATAGGTGATGCGGATTAAGAAGTACACTTGCTGTGATGAGCATTAGATGTTGTATGTAAGTGTTGAATCACTATATTGTACACCTGAAACTAATATTACACTGTATGTTAACTAACTGGAATTTGAATAAAAACTAAAGAAAAAAAAATAAATTGGTGGTCATTTTCAATGTTTAGTTTTCTTGACAATTAGTATAATAATTTTTTTTTAAGATTTTATTTATTTGTCAGAGAGAGTGAGCACAGGCAGAGGCAGAGGGAGAAGCAGGCTCCCTGCTGAGCAAGGAGCCCGATGTGGGACTCGATCCCAGGACTCTGGAATCATGACCTGAACCGAAGGCAGCCACTTAACCAACTGAGCCACCCAGGCGTCCCGACAATTAGTATAATAATTTTAATGAAAAATAAAAGTTCTGCCTCACAAAGTGCTTTGTTTTTTTGTAGCTAAATATAATGCAGTGATCAGTGTGTGCTAGGGACAATGGCCATTTGCATACCTTTCCTTAGTTAGACTCCATTTTACAATTGCAGAAATGTAGCAAAGGAAGGAAATGAAAACAAACAAAACAATCCATTTTGAAAAATAGGCAGAAAAACTAAGTAAACATTCCTCCAAAGAAGATGTACCAGTGGCCAATAGGTAAAATGTTCTTGACATCACTAATAATCAGGAAAGTGCAAGTCAAAATCACAGTGAAATATCACCTCACCCCTGTTAGAATGGCAATCATCAAAAGACAAGAGAGAAGTGTTGGCCATGATGTGGATGAATGAGAGCCCCAGTGCATTATTGGTGGAAATGTAAATTGGTGCAGCCACTATGGAAACAGTATGGAGATTCCTCAAGAAATTAAAAATAGAACTACCCTATGATCCAACTATCCCACTTCTGGTTATCTGTTCAAAAGATACATAAGCAAGATATCAAAGAGATAATCTGCCCTCCTGTATTCATTTCAGCATTTTCACAATAGCCAAGATATGGAAACCTAGGTCTCCATAAAGGATGAATGGATAAAATGTCACACACACACACACACACACACACACACACACACACACACACTCTCTGAATGTTATTCAGCCATGAGAAATAAGGAATCCTACCATTTGCAACAACACAAATGGATCTAGAGGGCATTATGCCAAGTGAAATGAACCAAGACAAGAGAAAGGCAAATATTGCATGGTATCAGTGATAAGTGGAGTCTTTAAAAAAAAAAGTCAAATTCATAGAAACAGAGTGGAAAAATGATTGCCAGGGGCTGGGGGTGGGGAAATTGGGACAGATTGGTAAAAGGAAAAAAAAAATACTATACCCTTAATTAATCAAACATTAATTTTTTTGTAAAGTAAGTGTATCATTTTACTTTTTCTAAATCATACCAAGTTCATCATGTTGATTATATATTCACTTTGTGACATGGTCAATATATCACCAAACTGACTTTAAAAATCATTTAACAGAGGGGTATCTGGGTGGCTCAGTTGGTTAAACATCTGACTGTTGATCTTAATTTGGGTCTTGATCTCAGGGCCATGGGTTCAAGCCCCGTGTTGGGCTCAGTACTGGGCATGGAACTACTAAAACAAAACAAAACCAGAAAAGAGAGTAAACACGATCCTATACAATTACATATAAGATACATGATACATAGAACAGGTTGGAGATTGAATTCATTTTATTTAATATATCATTTAAGTCTATTGTATAAATATTAACATTATTTTACTAGTGGTTAGAATAAGGGGTGGAATAGCCTAAAGGATACATTTGAAATAGACTCAGATTACATTTCACAATATCAGATAAGAGCAGATAGATCTGAGAATTTGTTTCTTGCTCTGGCATTTAAACCCAGCTGTGGCCTTTTAAAATCCTAAAATGTCTAAGTGTTATGTTGACTCAGTTGCTTTGCTGGACTGTGTTGCTTAAAGGGAATAGAAGTCTTAATGGGAAGCTACCAAAGTCATAATTCATATCTTGCTTTTATCAGCGGACTGTCAAGGTGGGAAGCATAGGCTTGAAAAATAAGTGTGTTGTGTCATCATCATAAAAGAAAGTTTTAGTTGCTGAACCTGAGGCTTTTGCACCCCACACATTTTATCAAGCAGTTTTGGTGGACTTTTGATCTGTCAGAACTAACAGTAACTTTTCTTAAAGTGATACTGGCCCAAAACTTGTTAAGGAAATTGTGTACAAGGACCACTCACGTGAGCAGAATTTGTATTTCCCTTTCAATGTCAATGTGAGATGGGGTCAGCTATAGTGGAAATTTGCTCTGTCAAAAATACACGGATTGCTAATAAAAAAGCATGTCGTATACTCCAGCCTGAGAAAGTCAGGTAACAAAATTATGAACAGCCTCTTTAGCAGAAATCTCAGGAAAGTAGAGAATGCCCTTCTATACTAATATGATACTGCATTTTACTAGAGCAGCTTTCCACGGCAGTTCTTTGAAAGCACTTAATGGACAATATCTCAAGAAGCTCTAATGTCTACTGTAGTGAAGTGGAAAGTCAAACACAAAATGACATCATTAACTCTTTCAAAACAGAGGTGAAAACATTTTTTTTTTGGTGTAAATGACTCTCTGAAGGAGATAAGTAAGGGAAAGATTTTGAAAGAGGGTGGTCTGCCTTTATTTTCATTTCTTTAACTTCCCCTCTAATGAAAGAAAAGAATTGGCCATATGAATTCCTGTGGGGCTTTTTGTTAGATGTAGTAGAGTCTTGGAATTGAATTTGTTAAATGCAGGAAAAACATACTGTAGGGATGGATTAGAAGGACATTGATTGGGAAAGAAAAAAAAAGAAATTCTCATCTTATGTATAACATTCTTTAAGCACTCTATAATTATCTTTTGTAGAATTATGACTCAAACATACACAAATACAGGATTTATGAAGATGGGAAGAATGGGGTTCACTGCTCAATTCTCAGGGAATTTTTTAGAGGGCCAAGTGCATACTGGAGCTCAGGTAATATTTGTAAAATATTTAAGAATAATCTATGGTGTTTTTGGTATATTTTACCCAATATTTGTCTTTAAGTATTTTTACATTTTCTATTTTATTTCATTTGGCTTTGAACTCATGAATTGGCCTCACTCCCCAGAAGCTATTTTTTTACTTTCATTGAAGGAGAAGCTCAAGGAATCAGTTACTCTAGCTATAAATCCAATAGTATCTTTCCTTAACAAAGTAAACATTGAGATATCTGTGGAATATTTTCTTGGAAAGACTGAATAGAGGCTTTAGTACAATCACAAATTCCTTACCAATCTAGATAATCATCATGTCTGTACCTGAGTAACCTACCAATTTCATGTGTGTATTTAAAGCAGTTGTCTCCTGTGTATCTTTGGCTCTTTCTTAACTACATTGTAGACATTTAGTAGGAATACTGAGTATATATCTTACCTGCAAATTATTTCTTCTTAATTTACTTGTGTTAATCAATAATATTAATTGTATTTATCCTCGTAACTTTTTTTTTCTTTAAATCAATTAATCTTTGTAGTCATCATTTCTAATTTCAATAAGAGAAAGAGACTTGTCTGTGGCCCTTATTCTCTCAGTTTAAATTTAAATGATTTCATTCTTTTGACAACCAAGTTTACTTTGTAGTTGAAGTCTCATTTCAAATAGTCAAAATAGAATGACTTTATTTCAATATTACTGCTTTTCATGCTTCAGGTTATAAATCATTTCTTTATAACATATGATTATGGAATTTATTGTAAACTTATTAATGGCAATATAGTAGGCCTTAAAGTTAAGTGTTTTGATTTGGATAAAATCATTTGAGATTAGAGTTTGTTTTATTAGAACGCTGGGTAACACCTTTCTTAACATTTTTGACATGAACTTATTAAAGGGATGTAGACTCAGTAATAATGAAGAAACCTTGCCAGTAATTCATAAATTCATTGTAGGTGATATTGACCTGTCAAAACAGAATCAACACTTATATTTACATATCATCATTACAGAATACATTTTAAACATATCTAAAATTATTTAAAGATGAAAGTCTAATTTCATTGGATTCTATTCTGAATCTTCTTCTGAAGTTTTGAAAGAAGAATATATAGTAAAATTTTCTTCCATCTTAACTCCAGGGGCGATGTTAAGTTTGCCTGACACATTTTGTAGACTGAAAAAAAAAATTATCTTTGTCATTACCATCATAGCTATTAACTGAATACATGCAAAATACTGTATTAAATATTAACATGTTTTCACACTGAAGGTTCTCAGTCAAGAGATTTGAATTATCTGTAGGACAATGAAAATTGAAACGAATTAAGCAGAAAATTAATTCAAAATTAGTAAATTAATGGGCTGTAATTATTTATTTAAATTGAACTCTGACTTGAATTATAAACCTAAAAATGGTAGAGGGGGAAAAAAGATTACATTAAGTTAGAAGTCTAAAATGTTTCTGTTTTAAAGAAAAATAGTCTCATAACATATTTATTTATTTATTTATTTATTTATTTATTTATGGTTTGAGGGGTGTGTATAGCAGATGATATCAATGTTCCACTTGTGTGTTTTCAGATCACTTTACCATTTTCATGCTGCGCTTTCACTTCTAACAGCCAGCATCTGCAAGAAAAGCCAGAGATAACTGGGATTTACATCTCCCTGGGAGAAGCCCTAGCAAATGGCTCCTGGTATAGAAGCATAACTACTCCAGCTTCCTTGTCCCTGGTCCAGGCTGCTCTGAGGTATGACTGTCTCCAGAATCTTCCATAGAGTTGAGCCTAACTTGTCCTCCATGGGATTTTGTTTGATGCTGAATATTTGTGTGGCTTCTTCCTCTTTCCTGTCTCTCTCCTTACTCTCTTACTGTTTATTCCTGGCAGCATTTCCTAACAAATCATTTAAACATGAATCCTCATCTTAGGGCCTGCTTCTGAGGAGTCCCTCCTAAGACAGTGTGGTAGTCATTAATGCTGTTTATTAATTTTTCTACTCTCTGCCTTCTGGCATAAGTTAGGGTTGTGTGAGTGGCCTCCTGTGGTTGAGTGATGGACCAGTTATCAGCTCTGATAGAGGTTATGTGTGCTGCTTCTGCTCTGAGCACCAGACTACCAGGATGAAACCTTTAGAGTTCTTTTCTCTCTGTTCTGGTAAACAAGAATGTTCCAGATAGTGGCTGCTCTATCAGCCTAGGACCTGAAGTCAGTGTGACAAAGTGGATCGGAGCCCCACCTCTGGCTTAGTAATCAGAGTGAGAAATAAACTTCTGTTGCATTAAGCTACTGAGCGTTCGGGGGTGTTTGCTACACTGTAGTATAATCTAGCATATCCTGACAGATCTAGAGGATGAAAAAAGAGAAGAATCAAGTATGACTAAGATTCCTGACTTGGGCTTTTGGATAAATGGTATTTTCTTTGGGGTTGGGAAAAGCAAGGAAGAAGAGCTGGGTTTTATTTACTTACTTATTTTTTAATTGAGATATAATTGACATATAACATTAGTTTTAGGTGTACAATATGATTCAATAGTTGTATATGTTGTAGAATGATCACCATCGTAAGTCTGGTTAATAGCTGTCACCATATAGAGTTACAAATCTTTTTTTTCCTGTGATGAGAACATTTAAGATCTACATCTCTTAGGAACTTCAAATATTCAGGAAAATATTATCAACAACAGTCACCATGCTATACATCACATCTTCATGATTTGTTTTTCTTTTTACTTAAACTATATTGGTTATTGTAGTTGGAAAAATTACTACAGTGATCTGTAGTTCATCTTAATATAAATTATATTTTTAACAGGGATATATGCCTTCTTCATCCTGTTTATAATGGAAACTAATATGACTGAAATTATTTTTAATTTATAATATTTAAAATAATTTTTAAAACAGTCTTAAGTCACATATCTCAAACTTTCTTTGTTGTTTCCACATTCCTATTTCTAACTCAATTTGTAAAAAACCTACTGTCTTTCCCCTAAAAAAAAAAAAAAGGCATTCTGTATGTTTGTCACAGTGTTCTGTGCTTGTGTGTCAAAACTCAGAGTGTGACATAATTTATGCCATAGTAATGCACAAATGTCTTGCACAGATCTGTCCAGATGAGATCTGGCTTTACCACACAGCTTTTATGTCTGCATGAGGCTTTGGGTATGTTTGTCTGTGTTTGTATAAAAGAGCAGGAGTAAGAAAGAGTGAATGAGAGTTGATGCAAGATTTTCATAGGTAGTAAGAAAGAAATGTTGTAAGTCCAGGAAACATTATGCTGGACCCATTCTAAGCTTAAATGTCTGTTTGGGGGATACGAAAAGTCTTATAGTTCCATAAGTCAAATGAATACCAAACTTCCCGATTATACATTGGAAGTGATGTGGTACCCAAGGGAGAAAGAAAATCCACACAAATTAGTTTCTTAGAATATTATTTTTCCTTAGAAATCACTTGTGGATGCACAGCACAAGCCAATGTTCTAAAAGGCTCCATTGCTTATTTCATTTGCTTTGTTTATGAGAGGCATAGCAAGACTTATATTCAGAAGAAAGATATATAAGTCCTGTCTGATATTCAAGCCAAACACAATGGTTCTATCAGGCAAAGGAGGAAATGCAACTCAGAAAACTCTTACTATTTTGATCCTCTGAAGAATTGTTGAAACACATTCCACATGGTATACAGAATGATTCAAAATAATATTTGAGTTTTCTGGGTTCTTGTTTTTCAAACGCCAAGGTTTTATCAGAGGCCTTTAATCTTAGCTCTTCATAGAATTTCTGCAAAAAGAGTTTGTTTTCAACATTACTGTTATTCAAAGTAATTTCATTTCCATTAAGCCCTGAGTATGTTTGTCAATTTGAGACACCAGTGCAGATTTAATTAAATAATCTTAAATACATGCACTTAAAAGTCACATGAAGAAATTAAGGTCCAGCTGTTCACCTGTAACTGCTTAATTTATGCTGAATTCTATTTAATTGAAAGTCAGTAACCTGGAAAGGAAAAGCATATTCACTTGAGATTATATTAGAAACTGTAGAGCATGATCAATTGCATGATTCACAAGTGTGTCTATTTGATACTTTGTTTCAGTTTAAAGTAACACTTTTTGTTTTCTTCAAATATGTGTAACAAATGTATGTGCCATTTTAAGGTAATATTAAATTATTGATATTTTAAATTACATTTGAAAACAAATGTAAATTTAAGCTACCAGAATTACTAATGCCACGTGTATTTCAGTTTTCTTTTACTTACATTTTATTGTTATGTGTATAAAATATTTTTAAAAAGTGTGTTCATTTTCTCAAGATTTTGTTTACTTGAGAGAGAGAGAGAACATGCAGGGGCAGGGGGAGGGGCAGAGGGATAGGAAACTCCACACTGAATGCAGAGCCTGATGCTGGGGTCCATCCCAGGACCCTGAGATCATGACCTAAGCCTGTCAGACACTTAACTGACAGAGCCACCCAGGCATCCCAAAAACTATGTTCATTTTAATGTCATATTAAAAAGATAACTAAAATTATGCCTTAAGTATGAGGTGCGTTACTTATACCCACATGAATATTGTTTTTAGAGAAGTCTTGTGTTTGGTAATCATTCTGTTACAATTTAGTTGGCTCTTGTTTTTTTATCTCTATCAGCTCTGCATATACTTGTGCTCAACGGAAGATATAAAAAGTCAAAATATTTTCACTTATTGCATTCTGAAAATCATTTAGCGGCAGGAGAGGTTTATTTATTTAACTGCAAGGGAGATTCTTGTAGCACTTAGTAGTGAGGACACTGGAGCCTGAATACTAGCCCTATATTTACTGTGTGAATTTGGTTAAGTTGCTTAACTCTTCTGTCTCAGTTCATCCACTGTAAAAATGACATAGCAGTTAGGATATATTATTATTTCCTTTTATTTGAGATATTTTTCTGTAATAATGCAGGAGAAACATGGCAGTAAATACTTAAAGGTTGAAAAAACCTGTAAAGATCTGTGTCATATATATGAAGTAGAGTTGGGAAATGAAAGCTGTAAGGGGAGCCAAGATGTCATTTTTTTTTTTGTATGGAATATTGAGCAAGAATTTTAACTTTTTAAATATCAGTTTCCAATTTTTTTCCCTCATGGATTAGTTCAGTAAATAGAATAATGCATTTTGGAATTCCTTGTAAGTTATAAAATACTATAAATGCTATTTCTTAATATAATAATAGCCATATAATAGCCAATAATAGTCACTGAGACCTGGTTGTGTCACATTTCTTTGGTAAGCATTTCTTTTCAGGCCTGACAAGTTTTACAAGAGTTAAGTAATTAATATAAAATTACAGTATCATAGACTTTTGAGAATCTACGAAAGAAAAACTCACATGGATACTGTATGATGAATTAACAGATTAATTTAGCTCATATAATTAGAGTTACTTGCTAAAATTATTATAATTCTATTCCGTACTATGTTTATTAAATAAATACATATCCTCTTACAACTAGGGGAGTATAGCTAGTGTTATCATCATTGGTACCTCAAGTTTCAATTAATCAGATATTCTAAAGTTTCAAATTATTTGCTTAAGAGTCCGATGTAATCATCCTAAGAATGAAAGCTGGCAAAGGTTGATTTTATATATCACAGGTAATATATTTTTATCATATGCCTATCAACTGTACTATGTGGTTTTATAAGTCACAAAAAAAAAAAGCAGAAAGCATTTGAGTTAATCTTACATTTGCCTTTGAAATTAACTGGCAGATTGATGAGTCCAACAACTAGATTTTCCCTTTGGAAGACAGATGGCGATATACTGAGGAACACAGAGTAGATAATGCTTTGCGATGTTTTTTCTTGATATTTTCTGTGAGTTTTCCTGTGGCTGTCAGTTTTCTCTAACATTTTTTAAAGATATATACTTATTTTTGAAAAAAATACCTTATTTATTTTTCGCAATTTTAATATTGCCTGATCAACTTTTTAAGATTTTGACTTATTACTAGAATTAGTGGGATAAATGTCCCTAGTGAAGTTAAATTTTTGGTGCACTCTTTCATAGGGCGAAACCAATATCCTGATTCTACATTAGTAAGAGCAATGTGGAGATTTTCAGATAAAATAGTGGCTTGAATGCTGGTGTCTAATTTCACTAATTTTAGAAGCAAAATTTTTTTGTAAAAAAGCTAAGGCAGATATTTTATTTTTAAAAGATTTTATTTATTTATGAGAGAGAGCACACAAGCAAGGGGGGGCTGCAGTCAGAGGGAGAAGCAGGCTCCCCACTGAGCAGGGAACCTGATGTGGGACTTGATCCCAGGACTCTGATGAATTTCTGAGGCTCAGTGTGAAGAAATCTTGTGAAGATATTGAATCATATTGTACACCTGAAACTAATGTTATATGTCAATTATATCTCAATTAAAAAATAAGTAAGTATCATAAACTCTAGGAGTGTCATAAACTCTAGGAGGACCTAGTCATAAGAGGGTCCTGACACTTGTGTGAATATGACCTCATGGAGGTCTACCAACTCCTCAGTGAGTGTTAGAGAAAAATCCCCTTGAACTTCTATTGGGATGAATGAGAAAGGAACCATTTTGAAATATGCCAGAGCATTCTGCTCTTATGACCTAGGCTTGTCCTCTGGGGAAACTGTTTTACCAGGGTCCAACTTTACCAGGGCTTTTTCCAGAGCCTAACCTTCCTGGGTAAGGGAAATATACAATTCCAGCCCCTCCACCCATCTGGTCCCAGCTAAGGGGAGAAAAAAACAAAACAAAACTTGAGAAGCTCTGGTGAAATTCACAGTTCAAGGACACAGGTTTTCCAAAAGACTGGGACATACTTGTAAGTCACATAATGATTCACCTTTCTTCTCACTGTGACACTGCATTATTAGAGACTTACTTATTATAATTCCTTTTACCCATAACATCATGCTAACTTTTCAGCAAAAAATTACAAGATGTATTAAGAGATGAAATAAACAAAACTGCATAAGCATCAGAACCAGAATCAGATATGGCAGGAATGTTGGCATTATTAGACTTAGAATATAAGAAAACTGTAATTAATCTATTAAGGGATTTAATGGGAAAAGTGGACATTATACAAGAACAAGGGGTTAATATAAACAGAGAGATAGAAATTCTAAGAAAGAATACATAAGAAATGCTAGAGATCAAAAACACTGTAACAGAAATGAAGAATGCCTTTGATGATCTCATTAGGAGACCAAATCTCTGAGCTTGGGATATGACAAAAGAAACTTATAAAACTTAAATGAGAAATGAGAAAAGCAGTGAGAAAAAAAAATACACTGAAAAACAGAAGAATGAGGAAGGCAATACAGTGGAGCAAAGATAGTGTTAGGATGACAGTTGATAAGAAAGAACAAATATTGTTAGCAATCATTATCTCAATAATTATCCTTGTAAATTCCCTTCTTTTAACTGTGATAAAGATGCTTTAGAATGCCAACTTGTTCACTGTTACCTGTAGCATATTTTTAATATTTAAATATTTTAAATAATGTAAATATTAGCCCATTATAATAAAAGTAACAATATAAAATATTCAGAAGACTAGTTTTATATTTTCATTATATATGCAAATCTGAAAATCTTCAGAATGACCCTGGCATTTTGTTTTACTGTTTGTTCACTATACAACTGACCTTTGAATGGAGATGTTGACAGACACTGAGCATATATAGGTTATATATAAAAGTATATCAGCTATCTGCCCTAGAAAGAAACTTTCAGTTTGACCATTTCCTTCCCAGGTTGAATGTCTAGTTCTTAAAGGCTTAAATCACAAGAATTTCTTTGAGTACATTTAAATTGACAAATACAATCATCTAAATATATAATGCTGGGATCTTATTTTATCATGTCAACAAAATTAAGTCTAGTTTGAACAAAAGAAGGAATTAAAATAATTAATCATAGATTTATTTACAGACATAGATGCCAAAAATAATATTTTATATGAGACTATTCTTCTTTGTTTATAGAGCATAAAGGTTTTTACTACAGTCCTATGATTTTTTTCATCAAACCCCTTTGTTTTCTAGTTTATTTCCTCTTTTATTGCTCTCTTATTTACTACTGGGGAAAATTAAGACTATATGTGAAAAATAATTTTATACAATTAATCTCTTCATTTGGCAACATATACTGTTCCTAATTTCTTTGCAGTTTTAACATTTTTTTCTTTTAAATCTTTTCCATTGATGAAAATACACTAGGTTAAAATATGTTTTTCTTGACATAGTCACCATACCAGTCCATGGCATGATTTTTGAAGACCAATGTTTGTTTCCACTGAATTTTCTAATTTTGATCATATTGTCCTAAGATGGCAGGCTGAATATTTGTTTCCTAAATTGGACAGAGATCCTCTTTTATCTATTTAGCATATTGTGTTTATCTCCTTTTGAAGTCTAGGAGATCAATAAATATGTGTTAGTTTCAGTTCACGGAAATTGGAACTAATATTGTTTGGCATGTCAGTTCAGAGGGGCAAGAGGCATTGGGATCAGACATTAGAATAGATAACACTTTATTATTTCTTTAAAATCACTGATTATCATGTATTTTAACAATCTAAAAAACTCAGAAGGAAATCTTCACACCTTGTTGCAGTTCTGATTCTTATTTTAGATCTCTTCTCTTCTGTGGGCCTAGGTTAGTGCAGGTAATAATAATAAAAAAAAAAATTGATGCCCAGTAGTACAGCAAGGTACATTTTAAGTGCTGGGAGTCAGGAAAAAGATAATTATGTTACACGTATACACAATAACTTCAGGCATCAAATACCTTGAAAAATATGGTCTGCTCATACATTCAACAAGCATTTATTTTGTTCCTACTGTGCTCAAGGCACAATGTTAGATACTACTCATGATATACAGATGAATCATACAAATGTTTTCCCTTAAGGAATTTATCTTTTATATAGTGGCAAAACATATAATATAGTCAAGAGTATGCTGTAAACTGTGTACAAGGGACCTACAATATCAGCCAAGATTTTTTAAGCTTTTGGACATGTCTAGTGTTAGAATATTGTCTTTCTGTATATTTTTTTAAGATTTTATTTATTTATTTATTTGACAGACAGAGATCGCAAGTAGGCAGAGAGGCAGTCAGGGAAATAGGGGGGAAGCAGGCTCCCTGCTGAGCGGAGAGCCCAATGCAGGGCTTGATCCCAGGACCCTGAGATCATGACCTGAGCCAAAGGCAGAGACTTTAACCCACTGAGGCACCCAGGTGTCCCTCTTTCTGTATATTTTAAGAGAAAAAGATTTAAATAAAAAAATAAGAACCTTTCTAAGTCATTACAGGTGAAACCAAATTTTGTTGGACAGTACTTTTAACATAAGTGGAGGCTTTATACATTTTCTTAGTTTCAAGTGTTGTATTTTATATTCTACATGTGTAAAAATTGCACATTCTGTTCATTCTACTTTTGTTTCTCTTTCACATTCAATTCCTTTATTTCTTACCACATACAGTATTTTAGTATGTTCTTCTCTTATAATTCTAGCACAGGAAATTTCAGTTCACCTTTCTGTATGGTAAAGCTGCTAATTAGCATTGACTTTCACACTACAGTACTATAATAAAATTTCATTAATTATGCCCATTTGGGAAATAAAAGGTGAGTCTGAATCATAGAACATATAATAAGAAATGGCATGAGATAAAATATGTATGAAATAATCTAACAGCAATTGAGTAATATAACAATCAATCCTAAATGTGAGAAAAAAATTGTCTGGAGCCTGAAAATACTCATAGATAAAGTTCATTTATTTTTTTACTATATTCAGTATTTGAATAAGAAACCACTGCTAAAGCAGCTTAAATAATTTTCTGGCTTTTACTTGAAAATAGGCAAAATATTACCCTTATTTACACTTTAATCAGAAAGTAATCTTTTGAGGGTACAGATTTGTGTTTTAAGTAAACTTAATTATCATCATTTCCAATTTTTAATTAAACAGATTTTTATTGTTTGGGGACAAAATTCATCTAATAAGACAGACTGTAACATAAAAAGTTCCTTTCCACAATAGTAAATAATTTTTAACTTTGTAAACACTTGAACCTGATATTAGATAGTATAATTTATGATTGATACCATGTGTAATATTTTTATTTTCCAAGAAAACATTTAAAATCACATTAAAATTACAGAATTTTTTAAACTTCATTTAAGAAGATAGATAGGTATGTGCAAAGATGTAGCTTATGTTTATTTACAGATTGCTTATCTCTTTACTTATTTTCTTTGGCAAAATTTCAAATTTCTGTTTCACTTGCTCACTTCCTGCCAAACGAATGTAAATGTAAGCAGTGGTAGCTCATGGTGAAATCACAGAACCATGTACTGAGCAACAAAAAGTAGACTTTTTGAAAATATTTCCAGGAAACCTTTTATTCGAATGGAAATATGGGAGGAAAACTTAAGGGTCACTTTTGTGCAAACACAACTTTTATTGAATTTGGGAAAATAAGAGGAACCAGAGAAGAATGGGGTAGAATTGAAAGAAGTGGTACCACTTAAAGACTGAGCTGAGAGCAGTTATTGGAATAGGATAAAATCCCTAAGAGAAGAATATTCCTGAATGCATGACAGAAGAGGACTTAAAAAGGAGAAAGTCACCAGTAGCATAGAATTTCACATACAGATAAACATTAGTATGAATCTGAAAGGCATTCTTCTACTCTTCAGTTTTTTACGTAAAGTACCATAGAAAGAGTACAGATTTTTCTTTTTTAAAATTTCATGTAAGTGACTAGCTTTATAAGTCCTTCTGCAACTGTTCAGACGCATTAATATGTTTGTGAGATTCATCTGTGCTGAAGTGCATTCTACTTCATTTAATTTCATAACTATATAGTACTGTATAAATATACAGGACATTGTTGATCTCATTCAAGCTGATGGGCATTCAGTCTATTTCCAATTTTTAGCTATGGTAAATGATTCAAAAATGAATAATATTTGTGTTTCTTTGCCCAGTGTGGGAGATATTCTGTAATAGGATTTCCTGGGTTGTACAAGTGTGGATATTTTCAGCTCTTCAAGGTATTGATTGCTAAATCACTCTTGGGAGTGGGCATACCAATTTATGGTTCCATCAAGTGTAGCATGGGAAGCTAAATTAGTGAGGAAATAAACAGAAAATATTTCTCTTCAGAAGACTAGGTAAGGGGCTCCTGGGATACAGAGAGTATAAGAGAAATTCTGGAGAGGAGTGAGCTAGAGAGGAGAGCTCCTGAATTCTGTGTATAAGTGTAAATGAGTCTGGGCTCACTCCTGATGAATTTAATAAAACAACCTATTATGCACAGCAAAGGGTATGAAAACCAAAGTGATGCTAGAACCATTTGAGATGTCAGTTTAATTAAAATATCAACAAACCTCTAACCAGATCAACTATGTTAACAAAACAAAACAAGAAAACAAAACAGAAAAGTAAAGAATTCTTCCAACCTAGAACTCTGTATCCAATAATAATACTTTTTTGGAATGACAGCAAAATAAAAATAAAAATGACAGTCTTAAACCAAGGAAAACTAGAAGACTCTGTAACTAGCACACTGTGAAGGAAAAAAAAAAAAAAAGCAAGCTAAAGGAAGTTCCTCAGGCTAAAAAAAAAAAAAGATTCCAGAAGAAATCTCATAACTTCAGGAATGAAGAAAAAGCAAAGAAAATAGTAATTATCTAAAAATTAAAGAAGTAGATACCATACAAATCATGTCTGACCATAATAGAATGAAATTATAAATAAATAGCAAAAATATTCTGGAAAATCCCAAAATAGTTGGGAATGAAGTAATACATTTTTAAATAACCTATGAGCCAAAGAGGAGTCTCAGGAATATAAGAAAATATTTTGAATTAAATGAAAACAAAAAAACAATGTATCAACACCTGTGGGATACAGTTAAAACAGTGCTTAGAGGGAAACTTATAACATTACACTCACATATGAGAAGAATGATTTAAAATCAGTAACTCTGGTTTTCACCGTAAGTACTAGAGAGAGAAAAATAAAATAAACCTAAAGCAAGATGAAAGAAGGTAAAGATTAGAGCAGGAATCAGTGAAATTGAAAGCCAAACAATAAAAAAGTCAATAAACCAAAAGTTTTTTTTTTAAATCAATAAAATTGATAAACCTCCAACAAGGCCAACAAAGAAAGAGGACACAGACACAGTACATGTCCCTCTGATATTAAAATAATAGGACAACATTATAAGCAATTCTGTGGCAATAAATTTGATCAATTAGATAAAATAGACCAATTTTAAGGTTGAATGTGGAAGTTGAAAGATACAAACTACCAAAATTCATTCCGGGTGAAATACAACCATGAGTAGTACAATATCCAACAAAGTAAATCCTAATTCCTGATCGTTTCACAGGTGACTTCCACTGAACATTTAACACAGAATTCATCTGATACATAATCAGAACTCATCTGATCTACATAATCTCTCCAGAAAATCGAATGGGAGGAAACACATTCCAACTTAATTTACCAGTCTAACAATCATATATCATAACCAGATAAGGATATTATAAGGAAAAAACCCTACAGATATCCATCGTGAATACAGATACAACATCTTCAACAAAATATAAGTTTTTCATATATTTTAACTGATATTTTTTAATATTTTTGAGTAATTTAAAATGGGTTGGTAAAAGGGCTAAATCCATGTGGGGTTTTATTCCAGTTGTGATGATCTGTGTCTTGATGGCAAGATACATAATGAAAATGAATAGGTAAGAAAAACGTTAAAAATCTTTGCCTCTTCAATATTATGAAGAAAATAAATCAGGCTATAAGTAATATGTGTTTTCATGAGAGGAGAGTGTAAAAATCATTCACTTAAAATAAATATTTTGCACTCTGGTAACAGTTAAATTCAACCACAGTAACTCAAATTATGCAGTTTATGTTCATTCATGCGTATGTATTAATTTATACATATTTATACTTACACAATTTATATTCATATTTATCTTATCTACTACCCTTTGTTAGAATATGTGTGCATTATATCACTTATTAGACCCACATATCGTATATTTTTCCTAATTCAATACATTGACTCCAAAAGATATTTAATACTATCACATGGAAGTGCATAAATAAATGAATTAGTGATCGGACAGGGTTACTTGTTGCAAAGAACTAAATGGTCTTGTTTACTCTAGATGTATCTTTGTCAGCCCGAATGTATTTCCTATGCTTACTGCACATTTAACAGAGTGTGATTAAGAGGAACATCTGTTTTTTTAAAGAACATACCTAAGGTGAATTCCATTATGGGCCAAAGGTCTACATCCCACTGAAAGGGCAGATGGCTAAATGTTTGGTTTATGATACCAAAAAAAGATACGCTGGAGATATGTTTCTAAATTAGAGATTTCAGCTTACTTTATCATCAACTGGATGAAACTCTATATGCCTCAAGGAAATATCTTGATAAAGTTTTCCTCAGTTTTATGTCTTTCCTGTTCATTATTTTAAATTGTGCTTGACAAGGTAAAGATAGATTTATAATTTGTTTTTTAAGGTTGAATGTGGGAGCTGAATCTTTGTAATTGTTGCTTTTTTAAATTACTTTTAACATTTATTTTTTCCTTTAATTTACAAGCAAGCCAAAACTACATAGAGAAGTCTATACATGGCTTTGAGGAAACTATGAAACTGTGTCAGCTTTAAATACCGAAAAAAATACATTTGTGGACCATAAGTTTTCTGAATTCAAGATTGTAAGATTCTCCATCCTTTGTTTTTGGTTTCCTTTTTTGTGACTACAGACTGTACACCTCATTGCACAAAAAGTGAGCTAATACTAAATGAAATGGTGAGAGTCTGGAATACGTGATGTTCATATGGTTTACACAGCAGAGGCAGCTGTTGGTGCCAGTTATGTAGTAATATGCTTGAGCAGCTGCCAAAAGAATGAAACTAAGTTTGACTCACAAGCAAGAAAGACATGATGCTTTGAAAGCTTCTGTCTCCCAGGACAAGTGGGTTGCCCATTTTTAATCTGAAGATAGTAATTGGATCCAATAAATCAAATGGAAGAGGACCCTCTGGCTTCATATATAATCTCTTTAGCCATAATAGAATCATGATCTTAAATTTCTGAATTTTACAAAATTCTTTCGACTTTCAAATGGTGAATAAATGTGTGACTTAAGTGTACAGGCATCTTTTTATCAAATCACCATGCTGAATATACACATATAAGAAATAAGCTAAACACATATGGGTTGCCTCATTTATAACAAAACATAGCCACCTCTTTAGTGGAACTAAGCAGATGTTTAAAAATTTTCAACAAATTTTAAAAGTGACTGAAGGCAGGAAATGAAGAAAATGATACCCAATTTAAGCTCTAGGAAGTCTGTAGACAGGCTATAATTATCTATTATTAAGGCAACTTGTAAAAAGAATAGAAAACTACTATCCAGAAAGGAGGTTTCTTCCCTTGTCTGGATTTTTTTGAATTTCAGCCGGATGACAAATGAGGAATCCTTTTTTATTCTCTGTTCATCCATCTCCTTTTGAGATCTGGTCCTTTCATTTATTAATTTATTTGTACAAATTTAAACTTTTAGATAGTGGAAAAAAACAAGCAAACAACAGTTCTGATAATTAGCCAGGGTATGCAGCCTGATGAATAGTTGGTAGTTAAGAAATATTTAGTCATTTGTGTCATATATTCCTATCTGTAAGTTATGGGAACTATTAGAAATTCAAAATGTCAAATCCTACTTGATGCTATAGGAAAAGAAAGTTTTTATGGTTTTGTTTTTGTTATTGAATATCAGACTCTGTGACTTTCTGATTTTTCCATGGCTAAGACAGACAATAGTGTGACAACCCTTTGTTCCTGGTGGGAGAGTCTGTGTTGTTTCAATGGAGGTCTGGGTCTTTGAATTCTCCAACAGAACTTGTATGTGGGGATCTGGGCTAGAATAAGACAGCAGGAAGGAAACCGAGAAACACAAAGCAGTTTATTAAAGTGAAAGTGCACTCTCAAGGTGGGAGATGGGAAATGAGGGAGGATCCAAGAGTTGGAACTGGCTGCAGGTTGTTTTGGGATTGGATATAATTCAATCTCTTGGGGCTGGGAGAAGCTGTTAGGTACAGTGGGATGGTTTCTAATGGCAGCTACATCCAATCATTTGAGAGACTCCCCCCACAGGTTGAGAGGGGGAGTTTTTGACCCTACTGGCATTGCAGCCTTTCTCCCTGAGGTTTTGGGGGCTATACCTGCAATGCAGATGCACTATAATGATTCTGGGGGTTACTGGAGCAGAGGTGGAAGAGGAGAGCACACCTGTGGCTCATGATCTGTCAGCCTCAAGGTCTTGGAAGCCACTATATCAGGATGTTGTGCCCCAGGCTTTAATATGTAGTTTATTTATTACAGCCCTTGCCTTCAGTTCATGCCCCTATCATTCTCTTTTAAAGATTTGGGACTCTGCCTTTAGTTTTTCCTTCCCCTGCTCATGTCTAGCTTCTACCTAACACTTTGAAATGCACCTATCTACTTCTTTAGAGCTGGACAGCTTTAAAAGCTTGAAGTCTCAACTACTTTAGAATTTTGAGAGTAAAAAAAATGTGCTGCAAATACTGTAGAGAGCCTTTATTTGGTGTATCAGGGGTCTTCCAAGGGTTGGAGTTTGGGCACAATGAGTCCTCGATGCTCTATGCTCTATCTCTTACACTTTGCCACTTAGAAGACTCCTTAAAGTGGAGTGTTTCACCTGCTATGGGCCCTGACAACTATTGACTAGTAAGCCCATGACAAAAGAGAAATTAATCTTTTTACCACAAGAGATAAAGAGAGGAGGGGGGAGGGAGGGGGGGGGGAGAGGGGGAGGGGGGAGGGGTGAGGGGAGGATGAGGAGAGAAGAGAGAGGAAAGAGAAGGTCCAGGAAGACCTAGTAGGCAAATGAAAAATAAAAGCAAAATACGGATTAGGCAACCCCTAGCAAAATAGAACACTGGGGAGAAAGTTCCAGAGAAGTAATAAGAGCACTAAAGAAGTCTTAAGTGTAGCAAAAATAAAACTGTGGAACTGAAGAAACAGCTACAAAAATAATAGGAAGCTAAGATTTGGGAAATACTTTCTGATCAATACCTATGTTTCATGTCTGTTTTCAATTTGGATTCAATATAAATATCTTCTTAAAGTTCCTTCTATATGCAGAAGAGAAGGTGGAAACTCTATTTCTCAGAATCCCCTTTCCTGTATGGTACCCAGAATCACATGAGGTTTGGAAATTATAGGAGAAGGAGATTCTGTTATTTTCCTGAGAGAGTTGCATCCCGAGATTATCTTTTACTTCCTGGCTTTCTTTCCTCCCTCCCTTCTTTCCTTCTTACTTTCTCTCCTCCCCCCCCACCCCCCTTTTTTTTCCTGGCACTCTCTTGAGAATCAGTTGCTTTGCTGCTGCAGACCGAGGCAGTTCAATACCCTTCTGTATTTGCCAGGTCTTCCATAATGAAGTGCCACAGACGGAGTAAGTGGTTTCTCCTTGAAGCCCTGCCCCTTCCCTTGCAAATGGCTACCTTCTAACTGTTTGGCCCTTACATGACCATTCCCCCTGTACCCTCACATCCCTGATGTATATCCTCACACCTCTCTGAATGTTTGTCTTCTTCCTTGTAAGGACACCTGTAAAATTTAATTAGCATGTTCTGATCTCCTCCTCTTATAATGACACCAGGAAGATTGGATTAGAGAACAGTATAATGGGCTTCTTTTAACTACTTCCTTAAAGGTTGTTTCTTAAGGTACAGTCACATTCTTAGGTATTGGAGCTAGGGTTTTAACATTACTAATTTTGGAGAGAACGTAATTTAGTCTATAACACTTGCTCAGAAATTTTTAGGAATTTCAGTGACTTTTTACTGAGCTTCTGAAAACTACCCACTTTGGTTCTTCAGGTTGAGACCTTCAGTATTTGCCTCACTGACTTGTCACAGTGCTTCACTGAACTGTTATCTTCTTCCTCAGTTTCTGCATAGTTATGGAAATGTCTAATTCCTCGTTTTAAATTTGTATTACTAGACTTATACTGTGTTCTTCCTCCCCCTTCTCTCAATTTATCTATCTGTCCATCATCTTTCTATCTTTCTCTCTCTCCATATGTATTAATTTGCTAGGGCTGCTATAACAAAGAACCACAGACTTTGTGAGTAGGGTTGTATTCTTCTGAAACCTTTCTCTTTGGTTGATAAATGTCTGTCTTCTTTCTTTACCTTGTCTTCCTTCTGTAGCTATCTGTGCTTAAATTTACTCCCCTTAAAAGAACAGCAGTCATACTGATTTTGAGCTCACTTTGAAAAACTTGTTATAATTTAGCTGCCTATTTAAAGAACCCTATTTCCAGGTAACAGTCACATTATGAGGTATTTTAGAACTTTAATATATAAATTTGGGGAACATAATTCAGCCCATAACTTTCCGTCTATCTATCAACTAATTGCTGAACTATTTGAAAGCAATTTACAGACCACATGATGTGTTATGTGTAGATACATAGCATGTTCTTAAGAATAAGAACTTACAGGGCACCCGGGTGGCTCAGTGGGTTAATCCTCTGCCTTCGACTCAGGTCATGATCTCAGGGTCCTGGGATCAAGCCCTACATCGGGCTCTATGCTTAGCAGGGAGCTTGCTTCTCCCCCTGCCCCTGTCTGCCTCTCTTCCTAGTTATGATGTCTTTCTCTGTCAAATAAATAAATAAAAATTTTAGAAAAAAAAAGAATAAGAACTTTCTTCTGCCTTTCATAGGACTGGATCAGAGTGATTGGAAAGGGATTTAAAGTCAGAGAGCAAGACTCCTATTGGCTTAGAAGAAAACAAACACCTAGGTTGTGACCTGACTATGTGGGTTATATGTCACAGAACTTGGCCCTAAAAGCCAAGAGTGGTTCTTGGCTATAGGTGGCAAGAAAATGGGGACTTTATTCACAGAACTACAAGGAAGTGATTGTGCCTAAATCAGGGAGCTTGGAAGAGAATCCTGATCCCTAGATATGAAGAGAAGCTCCAGCCAACACTTTGATTTCAGCTTAGTGATATCTGGAGCAGGGGACCTTCCTAACTCAGACTCCTGATCATTGAAAATATGGTAAAATAATTTGTGTTTAAGCCACTGAGTTTGTGGTAATCTATTTCATAGTACTGAAAACGAAGACACTCGGCAATGGTCCGTCTGGATATATTTTAGATTGTTAAAATTTGAGGAAGGGTCTTTTTGCATCTAGTACAAAGAGACCAGCATGCTGCTAGACATCCTCCAATGCGCAAGGCAGCCCCTCAAAGCACAGGATTATGAAGCTCTAGAAGTTAGTAATGTCAGGGTTGAGAAGCCCTGGATTAGGCTATTTTATTAGAATCATCTGTAGCTGGAGGAGGAAAACTGCTTTTGTTAGAATCTTAAGACTGTAACAACTTTCTAGGAATAAATTAGGGTCTTTCACTAATTATAAAATTTTGCTTGGGATAGCAGGATACTATTAAATACTCCCCAATGGAGAACATTATTTTCAAAGTTTCCAAACTCAATCTGACACTTCTTACATATAAGGATTAAGTTCTATGTTTTGATATTAATAAGAAATTACCAGCTATATGAGAAAGTCAAAGGTCATATGTATTACAACATTTTTCTCAGAATGCGTAAAATGTGTGTTTTTTTTTTCTTTCTTTCTTTCTTTCTTTTTTTTTTTCTGTGCATATGCATTTCGCAGGGTCTCTTTGGAAGCATTAAATGGAAGAAGAAATTCAGTATGTGGCTTCTGCACTCCCTTCACATTCCATTTTCTTTCTCATCAGGAAAGCTTCCTAGGTCCTTGGCAGAATATCTGTTTGAAAAATCTGGCGCATACCACAGAATTCCAAAGTTTGTGGGTGGTGCCATGAACACGCAAAGAGGAGATTATAATACCTTTTGTAATTTCAAAGCAAAAGACTATGCCCTCCAAGACTTATAAACAAGACAGAAAGATTTGTAATACTAAATATATAAATAAAAGCAAGAGTTAGTGACATGCTTTAACTACTTACAACCCTTGGACATGATAAATTAAACATTAAATGAGTACAAGTTTGCAGTCCATTTTCTTCAATGCTGTTCTTGATTTCTTGCTACTCAGCAGGACTCTTTAGGATTATCGCTAGTTTTTAAAGAATTTTTAATGATAGATAAACATTCTAAAAGCGCAAGATTCCTGTAGGTTAGTACCAGCTGTCAGTCAGTGAGAACACCACATTTGGTATGAATTCCAATGTTCTCTTTCTGACACGAAACCATCATGAACACTTAACAAAGAAAAGATAAATGAGCATCAAGAAGGCATTGTGACAAGATTGCAAAAATATGTTGAATATTGTTCTCAATTTATAGGAGATAAAAGCAATATAGAAAACCTGATCCATGTTATTTATAAGGCTCTGTCTTGACTGAGTTTTCCCTCTCAAATTAGTATTACGAAATAAGATCTCCCTATCTTCTTAGTCATATTTTCAAATCTCTGCAAAGACAAATGTCTCATGTTTTGTGGTTATTCTTTCCTATTAGAGCAGCCTTTAAGGAGAATAGAAAGACAAATAGCAAAAAACTAAGTAAATGCAAATTTTAATCCAGAAGTGATTTATCTGATAAGCTTAGCTATCTCAAATTTAGAGAACATAAAATATCAAAAGATCTATGAGAGCATCTAAAACAAATGTTAGCATATGCACATGAATAATATGGGCAAGCATATATAGTGTTTATTGTAAATCAGATCCAGTTCTGAGAGCTGTCTCTAGGTAGTAACTAGTTTAATCCTCAGAAAAACCTTATAAGATAAGCACTATGTTTATCTCCATTTGATAAATGAGAAAACTGAAATAGAAATAGTTTCAGTACCTTTTCTGAGTAAGTTCAGCCAGTAAGGGCTTAGGAAATATTTTAAAGAGTCCTTACAGTTAGCTGGTTCGAGTGATTAATCTCCAAGTCTCTATCTAAGCTTTATTCGAACATTTATTTAGTATTTAGTGTTTATAGTGCCCTGACCTGACTGCATGGCAGATAAAGATAAGTAAGACAGGTATGTAAATGAGTACACCTCATTTTAATGCATGTTGTGATAGGAACACAAAGAAGGGATTATTACTTGACAAATAACGAAAGGAAAAACAAGAAGGCAGTTATGTTAACAATAAACAGTTTTATATATTTCAACTTCACATAGCCATTTGAACATACTGACACTGTCAGTTGTATTCAGAATGATGGCCTCAAGTTACGAGAGAACATTTAATCTATGTTCACAGAATTTTGGTTAAAAAAGAAAGCAGTACATTTATAAACGTTTATTCTGGATAGTATATTTATGTTTTGGTCTAAATTCTTAAATTTTTCATTATATTTTGGAAGTGTTCCCCACCCCCCCGTGGTTGTTCCTAGAGTTTACCACATACATTTTAGTTTATCAGAATCTATTCGAGGGATGCCTGGTGGCTCTCTTGGTTAAGCATCTGCCTTTGGCTCAGATTATGATCCTGGGGTCTGGGGATCCAGCCCTTCATCTGGCTCCCTGCTTGCCCCCCTCTCTCTCCCCCTCTCCCACCCCCCGACATCTCCTCATGCTCTTTCTCTCACACTCTCAAATAAATAAGTAAAATCTTAAAAAAAATCTACTTGAGATTTATACTAACTTAATTCCGGTGAAATGGCAAAATACTACTCTTTTATAGCTCTATTTTTTTCTTTTTCCTATTATTATACATAGTGCATCTATATATGCTACAAAATCAACACTACATTGCTACTACTTTGTATAATTTCATGTTGATTTTACAAACTGAGAAAAGAAGGGAAACAAGTGTGTATTTATAGATTTTATTATAGGTTATTATATATATTATATATATAGGTTATATATATAATATCTATAGCATATAGATATTATAGATTATATTATAAATATTATAATATATTAATATAATATATATATTATATATATAAGATGTACCATCTTACTTACATTTATGGTTCATTTATTCCTGTGAGTTTGAGTTTTTGAATTTTTAAAATTTTTAAAATTTTTATTTTTTATTAAGTCTTTAATTTAAATCCCAATATAGTTAACATATAGTCTTATATTCATTTCAGGTGTACAATATAGTGATGTAACAATTTTTTACATATTACTCTGTAGTCATCATGATAAATGTGCTCTTAAATCTCCATCACGTATTTTAATCATTACCCCACCCACCTCTCCTTTGGTAACTGTCAGCTTTTTCTCTATATTTAAGAGTGTGTTTCTTGATTTCTCTCTCTCTCTCTCTTCACCCCTCTCCTTTTCTTTTGTTCCTTTCTTTTGTTTCTTAAATTCCACATATGACTGAAATCATTGAATCTTTGATCGACTTACTTCACCTAGCATTATACTCTCTAGTTCTATCCGTGATGTTGCAAATGGCAAGATTTCATTCTTCTTTATGACTGACTAATATTCCATTGTGTGTATATATATATATATATATATATATATATATATATATATACACACATACACATACCATTTCATCTTTATCTATTCTCCTTTTTTTGTATATTGGGCTGCTTCCATAATTTGGCTGTGTAAATAATGCTGCAATAAAAATAGGGTGTATGTATCCTTTTGAATTGGTGTTTTTCTATTTTGGTGGTAAATATCCAATACTGTGCTTACTGAATCCTAGGGTAGTTCTATATTTTTAACCTTTATTTTCCCCCCTGAGATTTATTTATTTGAAAGAGAGAGAGAACATGAGCAAGAAGGGCAGATGGGAGAGAAAGAAGAGAAAATCTCAAGCAGACTTTGTGCTGAGCAGGGACCCCAATGCAGGGCTCGATCCCAAGACCCTGAGATCAGACCTGAATTGAAACCAAGAGTTGGATGCTTTTCCAACTGCACCACACAGGTGCCCCTATTTTTAACTTTATGAGGGACCTCCAAACTGTTTTCCGCAGTGGATACACCAGTTTGCATTCTCACCAACAGTGCACAAAGATACCTTTTTCTCCACATCCTCACCAACATCTGTTGTTTCTTGTGCTGTGGATGTTAGTCATTTTGACAGGTGTGTAGTGATATCCCATTGGAGTTTTGAATTTTCATTTCCCTGATGATGAGTGATTTTGAAAATCTTTTCATGTGTGTATTGGTCATCTGGATGTCTTTTTTGGAGAAATGTCTGTTCATGTCCTCTGCCCTTTTTTTTTACTGAGCTATTTGATTTTTAGGTGTTGAGTTATATCAATTCTCCATAAATTTTGGATATTAACCCTTTATTGGATAAGTCGTTTGCAGATATCTTCTCCCATTCAGTACACTGCCTTTTAGTTTTGTTGAGTGATTCCTTTGCTGTGCAGAAACTTTTTATTTTGATATAGTCCCAGTAGTTTATTTTTCTTTTATTTCCCTTGCCTCAGGAGACATATCTAGAAAAATGTTGTTGTAGCCAAAGTCAGAGAAATTACTGCCTGTGCCCTCTTTTAGGATTTTTATGTTTTCAGTTCTCATATTTAAGTCTTCAGTCCATTTTGTGTTTATTTTTGCATGTGGTGAAAAAAATTTGTCCTGTTTCATTCTTTTGCACGTAGCTAACACCATTGGAGTGACTTTCTTTTTCCCATTGCATATTCTTTCCTTGTTGAAGATTAATTGACCTTTTAATTGTGTGTTTATTTCTGGTTTTTTAAAATTCTGTTCCATTGATCTTTGGTGCCTATTTTTTGTGCCAGTACCCTATTGTTTTGATTACTACAGCTTTGGAATATAACTTGAAATCTAGAATTGTGATACCTCCAGTTTTGTCTTTCTTTTTCAACATTGCTTTGGCTAGGCAGGATCTTTTGTGGTTCTGGACAAATTTTAGGATTGTTTATTCTAGTTCTGTGAAAAATGCTGTTGGCATTTTGATAGGGAATGCATTAAATGTGTAGATTGGTTTAGGTGTTATAGACATTTTAACAGTATTTGTTCCATGAGCATAGAATGTGTTTCCATTTCTTTGTGTCTTCTTTGATTTCTTTCATCAGTGTTATACAGTTTTCAGAGTACATGTCTTTCACCTCCGTGGTTAAGCTTATTCCTAGGTATTTTAATATCTTTGGTATAATTGTAAATAGGATTGTTTTCTTAATTTCTCATTCTCTGCTTCATTATTAGTGTATACAAAGACAACAGATTTTTATATATTGATTTTGTATCTTGGTAATTTACTGAATGATTTTTTTAAATGGATTATTGGGTTCAGTTTGCTGTTATTTTTTTGAGGAGTTTTGCATCTTTATTTATCAGAGATACTGGATTTCTTAAAATAGTGGTGTTGTTACCTGATATTGATATCAGGGTAATATTGGCCTAATAGAATGAATTCAGAAGTTTATCTTCTACTTCTATTTTTTTAAGTAGTTTGAGAAGAATAAGTATTAACTCTTCTTTAAATGTTTGGTAGAATTTGCCTATGAAACCATCTGGTCCTGGACTTCTGTTTGTTGGAAGTTTGATTACTGATTCAATTTCATTGCTGATAATTGGTTGATTCAAATTTTCTCCATCTTCCTGCTTCAGTTTTAGTAGTTTATATGTTACTAGGAAATTACTCATTTCTTCAATTTGTTGTTCAATTTGTTTACATATAGGCTTTCATAATATTCTCTTAAAATTTCTTAAATATTCTCTTAAAAATCTCATAAAATTCTCTTAAAATTCCTGTGGTATTGGTTATAATTTCTCCTCTTTCATTTGTGATTTTGAGTCCTCCCCTCCTTCCTTCCTTCCTTTGTTTCTTTCTTTCTCTCTTTCACTCTCTCTCTCTCTTTTTCTCTCTCTTCCTTTTTCTTTCTTTCTCTCTCTCCTTCCTTCCAACCCTGTTCTTTCTTTTTCTCTCTCCTTTCTCATTCTTTCTATTTCTTTGTTTCTCTCCCTCTCTCTTTCTCTCTTCTTCTTTCTTGCTCCCTTTCTCTTTTTCTTTCTCTCTCTGTCCTTCCTCCCTCCCTCCCCCCCCTTTTTTCTTTCTCTTTCTCCTGTTTTTTTCTTTCTTTCATTTGTTCTTTTGTTCTGGCTGGAGATTGATCAATTTTATCAGTCTTTCCAAATGATCAACTCCTGATTTTGTTGATATGTTCTGTAGTTCAGTTTGTTTGTTTTTGTAGTTTCTATATCATTTATTTCTGCTTTAATCTTTATTATTTCCTTCCTGTTTCTGGTTTTCGGGTTTGGTTGTTGCCCTTTTTCTAGCTTCTTTAGATATAAAGTTAAGTTGTTTATTTGAGATTTTTCATGCATTTGAAGGTAGGCCTGTATTTGCTAAACAACAACAACAACAAATAAAAAACTGCTTTTGCTGCATCTCAAAGTTATTGAACTATGTGGGTTTTTTTTGCATTTGTTTCCATGTACTTTTTTTTTTTTAAGATTTTATTTATTTGACAGAGACCACAAGTAGGCAGAGAGGCAGGCAGAGAGAGAAGGAAGCAGGCTCCCTGCTGAGCAGAGAGCCCGATATGGGCTCCATCCCAGGACCCTGGGACCATGACCGGAGCTGAAGGCTTTAACCCACTGAGCCACCCAGGCACCTCATGTTTCCATGTACTTTTTAGTTTAATTTATTCTTTGATTTCTTGGTTGGTCTGTTCATCATTTAGTAGCATTTTATTTCACTTCCACATATTTATGCTCTTTCCAGATTTTTTTGTGGTTAATTTCTAATTTAATAACACTGTGGTCAGAAAACATGCATTGTATGACTTTGATCTTTGTGAATTTGTTGAGACTTGTTTTGTGGCCTAATATGTGGTATAGAGAATGTTTCATGTGAACTTGAAAAGAATGTGTATTTTGATGTTTTAGAATGGAATATTCTGAATATTCTAAATCCATTCTAAAATCCATGTGATCTGGTGTGTCATTCAAAGCCACTGTTTGCATGTTGGTTTGCTGTTTGGATAATCTGTGCATTGATGTAAGTGGGGTGTTAAAGTCCCCAGCTATTACTGTATTACTATTGATTAGTTCCTTTATGTTTGTTATTACCTCTTTTATTTATTTGGATGCTCCAATGTTGGGTATACAAATATTTATAATTGTTATATCTTCCCTTTATTATTATTTGTGTCCTTCTTCATCTCTTGTTGCAGTCTTTGTTTTAAAATATATTTTGTCTGATAAAAGTATGCTACTCTGGCTTTCTTTTGATATCTATTTGCATGATAAATAATTCTCTATCCTCTCACTTTCAACCTGCAGGTGTTTTTAAGTCTGAAATGAGTCTCTTGGAGGCAGCATATAGGTGGGTCTTGTTTTTTATTCACTCTGTTACCCTGTGTCTTTTGGTTGGAGTGTTTACTCCATTTATATTCAAGGTACTTATTGATATATATATATTTAATGCCATTTTGTTACTTTGTGGTTGTTTTTTTTTTTTTTTTCTGATTCTTCTCTTGGCCTCTTCCATGGTTTGTTGGCTTTCTTTAGTGATATACTTGGATTAATTTCTCTTTATTCTTTGTATATATTACTGCTTTTTAATTTGTGGTTACCATTAGGTTTTTATAAAACATCTTCCTCATATAAACTCTATAGTAAGTTGATGGGTATTTAAGTTTGAACCCATTCTTCCTCCTCTCCCCTCATGTTTTAGGTACGTGGTATTGTAGTTTACATCCTCTTATTTTATGAATCCCTTGATTGATTTTTTAGTTATACTTACTTTTACTGCTTTTGTATTTCCTACCTTTTTCATACTCTCACTTATAGTCTTTCTTTTCCACTCAGAGTGTCTCCTTTAGTATTTCTTGTAGGGCTGGTTTAGTGGTCATGAACTCTTAATTTTTGTTTATCTGAGAAGTTCTTTGTTACTCTTTGTATTCTGAATGATAACCTTGTTGGATAGAATATTCTTGGCTGCAGAGTTTTCCTTTCTAGCACTTTGAATATATCATGCCCCTCATCTCTGGCCTGCAAAGTATCTTCTGAAAAATGCACTGATAACCTTATGGGTTTCCCTTGTATGTACCTCTCTTCTCTTACTGCTTTAAAAACTTTACCTTTATCACTACTTTTTGCCATTTTAATTACTATATGTCTTGGTGTTGATCTCCTTGGGTTGATTTTTTGGGGAAATCTCTCTGTTCAGATTATTCTGGATCTGAATAACTGTTACCTTCCCCATATTAGGGAACTTTTCAGCTATTATTTCTTTAAAATCATTTTATTCCCCCCTTTTCTCTCTCCTCTTCTCCTGGGATCCCTATAATGTAAATACTGTTATGCTTGCTGGAGTCACTTAAGTTCTCTAATTCTATTCTCATTTCACATAGTTTTTTTTTTTCCCCTCATTGTTCAGATTTTTACTTTCTAATATTCTGTCTTCATGTCATTAATTCATTCTTCTGCTTCCTCTAGCCTATTTATTCCATCAGGTATATTTCTAACTTCATTTATTGTGTTATTCATTTTTTATTTCATTTTTTTATATCTTTGTTAAGGATCTCACTGATGTCCCTCCACTCTTTTTTCAAGTCCAGTGAGTATCTTTGTGATACTTACTTTATATTCTTTATCAGACATATTGTGATATCTGTCTCTTTTAGGTCTTTTATTGTAGTTTTAAAACTGCTCTTTCATTTAGCATATATTTATCTGTCTCCTCATTTTGTCTAACTTTATATATCTAGTTCCATGTATTAGGAAAGTCAACTATGCCTTTGTTTTTGAAGGTAATGGTTTAATGAAGAAGAGGTCATATGGTACCCTGCAGTGCAGGGTCCCTTGTTTCCCAGGACCTGATGCTTGAGGGAGCATCACCTATGTTTGTTACGTGTGGCCTGCTATTGTGTCTGGGCCTCTTTTTTCTTTAGTCCTCCATTTACAGAGACTCCTTTTGCCTGTCATGGACGTGCTTGATCCCCACCTCACTGTGCATTTTAACAAGGCGTATGATTGTCTGGCTGGTCTGCTTATGAAATGAGACCCACTCTTGCTGCCACCAGAACCAGGGCCTCAGATCTGGAAATGTAGTGTTAACAGGGTTTGTGCTGGGAAAGGGGAACTTCAGCACTGGGCCTGAGGCAAGTGTGATGGGCAAGGGCAGATCCACTAAAGTGGGGGTGGGGGTTGGGATTGGTGTAACAAGTTAGGCAGCTAGTGTGGGCACCAGGCTTATTCCTTCAGGTGGCCGTGTGTCAGCAGCATAGGAGAGAAATGGCTCCTGCAAGCTCCTTTGTTCTTAGAACAAGAAGTTTTGAAAGCAGGAAGGGCTGAAATTTAGGAGTTCTTATAACCTTCACATCAGCATAAATAACTCAGAAAATGACCTGAAGACTGGCAGAACAAATTTCACAGCTAAAGGTAAAGGAGAGGACACATGGAAGAAGGTAGGAATGGAAGAGATGTAGTTTGTGAGAGAGAGGGATATTGCTGTCCATGGTCGGGAGTGAACTGGGGGCACAGTGAAAGGTGAAAAACAGACTATCACACTGGGGAGCCTAGCAGGGGAAGGTGAATCCCCATAACATTTGAAATCTACCTGTTAAATCTGACATTTGTTTTCTCTAGTCTCTTTCCTTGATCTATTAGTCCATGTTTTTCATTTGGTATTATACCTCACATGTTAGACTAACCTAATTAATGGTTGATTGCCATAGAGTTCGGGCAATGTCTTGGTACACAAATTGCTCAGCAGTCAGATCTAGTTAAATTCAGGAATTAAATTAAGGCCAGTCTGAAATTTGTTCCGACCCTAGCAGAGCTGTTTTTAGCTATCTTTTACTTTTTCTCTCTGATGAAATAGATGGTTTGTGGTTTAACTCATTGTTCTTGATTAAATTATTATTTTTAAGAGTGTCTTTATAAGTGAACTTCCCCACACTCCATTTCCAATAAAACCAAAGCTTGGGGAGTGCTTTGGAACTCTCAATATTTGTGGATTTCCTATCCTTCTGGGAAAACTCCTTGGGCTACTAGTCTATGTGCTGAATGTGACTATAGCCTATGGTTCCCCCATCTTGCCTCTCCCAACATGGAAGGTATTTTGCTCATTAAGGAAACTATATTTTTGTCTGGCTGTGCCTGATATAGAACCTCTATGCCATGTATAAGGACTTGGTAGAGGAAGGAAGCTCCTGACCTGTTGGATGTGCTCATCAGGCACTTAATCTCTTTAGTTTAGTGTTTGAGATGATGAGAATAGTTGGTGGCCTGTTCCTCACAGGTATGGTAACTCTTGATTGGGAGATGGGGACAAGAAACACTCTGTCCTCTTGGCCACACCCACGTTACACATGTGTACCTTCCATTAAGGTGACCTGGGTGGTGAGAGGGAGGGAGTTAGTTGCAGCTCTAATGCACAAACTCCCACTGTTCTTGTAGAATTTCATATTTTCTTAAATAATTTTTTCTTTAATATATGCCCTTAGTATGATCTTAGGGCAATTTTTAGAGATATAATTTATTTATATAAATGGTTTTCACCAACTTTGCTTGTTTTTTTTATGGAGAATTTCTGTAGAGTGCCTCATGGTGCCATCATAGATATAGAAGAAATTCTTATTTTTTTAAAAAGATTTTATTTACTTATTTGAGAGGGGGAGACATGCACTGGGGAAGGGATAGAGGAAAAGGGAGAAGGAGAATCCCTGCTGAGCTTGAAGCCAGATATAGGGCTCAGTCCTGGGACCCTGAGATCATGGCCTGAGCTGAAGGCAGATGCTTAACTGACTGAACCACCCAGGTGCCCATAAATTCTTATTTTTTTTAAGAATACTTAAAGTTATCTGAATATTTCATTCATGTAAAGAACAATATCCTTTCTCAGTAATGTGAGATAAATGAGGTATAACCATAAATGCTTAAAATCAATTTAAGAGTATACTAATTCTATTTCTCTTGGTCAAAATACAACTTAAAATGAAAGACATTAAAATTCTTGAATCTAGTTTGCTGTTGCCAGCACCTGTCACATATTTGTAAATACCATAGGAGCTCCACAACACGTTCTTGAAAATTCATCACTTGCCTATTATTATAATTTTCACATTACATTACCTTTCATCCCCCCTCTTTCATCCCACCAAGCCCACAGAGTTCATTTCTTTCAGAGCATTTTGGGGCACTTCTTAATCCTCCCCAACACCGTCATTATAATAATGTCTATTATTCCTTTTATTCCAAGAATTTCAAACTCAATTTATTTTTCTCCTGGGATAAGCATCAAGAAGATTGGTCCAGTTCATTTGGTTTAATGGATTAATAAATATTGGTTTGGAATTAATTTATTCTAAGAACATTAGTAGATACTTCCTTTGTGTCATTTACTATTCTAAGCATAGGAAACTCAATGAGAGATAAGGTACGATACTAGCTTTCAGTGAGCATACTATAATTTAATGATCAAGGAGAATTTAGAAAATATACAAATGTAATATTTTTATTATGAAAAGTAAAGTATTTTTTAATTTAATAGAGTTCAGTTGGTACACAAAGAAATAGGTTTCCATTTGAACTGGAAGCTGCTATACGGCTTCCTATTGTTGGTTTATCTTAACATAAGGCTTCAGTAGTCTAGGCATAGTTGCAAAAAAAAAAATAGTTTGAGATGAGCACATAGTTCCATTTGATTGTTTTCTTAGATGATTGGCATCAGAATGTGAAGACAATAACTCTAGAGAGTTAGGAAGTGACCAGATTATGATATTCTTCATACTCCATTAAGAACTTTTCACTTTAGTAGACAAGAGAAAGCAACTGCATGAATATAGTTTGAAGTTGGGACATAATCAGAATTACATTTTCATTGTTGTTATCATTGGTTTTAGAAAGATTTCTCTGCCAAATTTTGGAAGATAAAACACCTAATCTATTGAAGAGACTATAGTAATAGTCCAGATAATAGGCAGCACCAGTGCAGATGGAGCAGAAAGTGTAGATATATAAGTTATTAATAAGGTAGAAGAAATAAGACTGCATTACCAATTTATATACCGACTAAGAAGTATAAAAGATTTGAAGACATATTCTAGATTCCATGATCGTGTGACCACACTGATGGTGATGTAATGAAAGAGCATTGATTTTTGGAGGAAATAGCAATGCTTTCAGTTGTAAATACTGTGGTTTTGATAGACACATGGAACACCAGTTAATCATGGTTGGTAGGTAGTTGAATATATAGGCTTGAAGTGCAGAGGAATGATCTGTACTAGAGATATTTATTTGGAAGTCATTCACCTATTGGAATTCATGAAGTCATAAAAAGTATAGAAAATATCAGTTTAAAAATGTGAAGTCTGAAGGACAGAACTCTGTGGGAAAGCTACATTTAAGGGGAAGGCAACAGAAAAATAATTTAGGAAAGTAGTCTAACTTTCCTATATTAATGGTTATCTAATCTTTTTTACATTAATTTACTTATTTAATGATAAATTAAGGTCAACAGATCAATTTCCTGGTTTGTTCTAAATTGGAGAACCATAAGATACATGCTAATGCAAGCTAATATCTCAGAAAAGACTTGCATAGAAACTGTCCACATTTCACTAGAGAAACAAATTAATATAATAAGAGATTCTTTTAAAAAGTGTAAGTACATGTATGTATCTGTGATTAAAGATCTGCTCTAAAAGCTTTACTTAAGTGAATTAACAGATACATCTAATATATTTGTCGAGACTCCAATTCAGAATGCCTTAGTTAATTCTCCTAGACAAATGAAAGCATATGTTGACCTCCATTTATGGTTATTTATTAATTCATTGAAGATTTATACTCTGCTTATATTTTTACCAATTTTTTTATATATGGGGATTATATATTCAAGAGATTAGGTAAGTCATTATATAAGGCTATAGACAAACAGGCCTTTTAATTCTTTCCAAATAATAATTTTTAGATATAATCATCTTATAAAGAAAATAATTAAAACATTTACCTATCTGCGAGGCTTCTACAGTGTATGAAGTTCTATGCTTGATAATGTATAATTCCTTACATTTTACTATGCTTTAAAATTCCATGAGAAAGCATTTTTTAAACTCATCTACACTTTGGAATATATGGAATGCAAATGGTTTGCCTGTATTCTATAGTTAATAAGAGAACAGAGGGAATTTGAACCAGTGTTTGATTCCCAGCCATGTCTGTTCTTTAGTAGTATTGTATCATATTCCCAACAAGTCTGGTTCTCTATAAGCCCACAAGGCACAAAGGAAATACATGTACAACTTTTCTAAAAAAAATCCTTTCTATTGGTCATAAAGTTCATTACATACAGTTTCCCATTAACTATATGATTTTTAGTAATTCCCACATAGCCAACTATTTCTTCATTGAGAGCTATCAAATTAAAAGTTTATTTATGCTTTGAGACTACATATGTATACATGGATATCTCTTTAGATATTCATTTAGATAGACATGTATATAAACATACAAATATGTGGGTATCTTTGTTTTAGTCTTTGAGTAAGTACAAATAATTAAATGTACACAAGTTTACTCCATTATACTCTCTGCCAACCCCTTCTTTTCCAAAGAAGAACAAAAGTTATGTACCAAATGTTGTTAAAAGGTAGTGACAGTCTATAAGAAGAGTTTCTAAGTATTACAAAGCAGAAAGTGATTGAGAATAAGAAATGAAATGTAGATGGGATTTTCCTGTCAGGCTTATGCTAAAGTTCCTGCTTTGCTTCTCACTAGTGACATGATCTTGAGACAGTTATTTTAAAATAAAGTTCTATGTTAAAAATAATACTCCTAGTACCTTAAGTTTTTGTATAAAAGTCTTGCTTTTTATGCAAGCATTGGCAACATTGAATTAGTATAAGTTTTGCCCCCTTTTTTTCTCTTTATGTATATAGCCAGAGACAGAGACAGAGAGCAGGGGGATATGAGAAAGGAGGGTAGGGGAGGGAAAGTGTATGTTTGAGAGCGATAAATGCCATAATGAAGCAAATGTTCTTATATATATATATGTACATATTTATATATATGTTCAGTATCTTGCAGCTGTAAAAATATAGGTATAACTAATTACCTTGCAAATGTTTGAAATTTTACTTTTGTATGTAGGCTGTGCACAAAAATTGTCATTTTTTTTAAAGTTAATGTAGAATTCATGACTGACTAAAGGAAATGTTATGTTTTGATGAACATTCTGTTTTCACTAAAATACACAATATGATCCTGGTGAAAATTTGGGAGGGTTGAACTTTTAACCATAAAATAAATATACTTAAGTTACTGAGACTTTACCTTCTTCCTTTTTGAGTTGGAAGATTTCCATAACGATGCTTGAATTTGAAGACCTCACAACTAGGATCTGTTTTCTACAGAGACTTTACTGGAAATCCTACACAGAGGGAAAACATTGTATGCCATATATGGTGATATAGCATACTTCCTATTTTTGAACCAGATGGACTAAAGATAAAATGATGAAATGCAAGTTTTTTCTTAATATACTTAGCAGTATGTCAAATAAAACCATTCCTGTCTATTCATCCACTTATCTTTTCTGTTTAAAAATTATTCTTGCTGAGACAGAGGGGTTTGAAAAAGCTGGACCTAGCTATGGAGATTTTTGAAAAGGGAACATTTTTTATGACTATTGTTATATCCTTCATCTCACCAATGGGAAATGAGGAAACTAGGGATTATAAGCTGTTAAGTTTCCACAAACAATAGCTAGGAGAAGACTGAGGGAAAGGGGCAGTAGTACTGTGTAGCCAGACACATTATTTCCCATTCCTAGCCAATGAAGTGTATTTTATTGGAAGATATCACTGCCCTTCCTCACTGTGCATATCATACACGCTTTTAAAATTACCTAGTGAAATAGCAGCATTAAAATATCTTGAAAGTGTGTTTTGCTAGTATTCCCATAAGGAATTTGAAAAAAATCCCGTCTTTCATGATTGATATATTTCTATAGATATTTAGTTCAAGTATACAATTTGTTTCTTTCCTTTGTACCTAGAAATCCTGTTTCATTTCTCATCCTTAACCTCTCTTCCCTCCAATTGCGAACATGCTACTATGATGCCTGTAATTTCATCTGCAGATCTTCATGATTAATACATTCATACCAAATTATTTATTTTTAAAAATATTTTATTTTTATGCAATCTCTACACCCAGTGTGAGGCTCAAACTCAAGGCCCCAAGACAAGTTGCATACTTTACCAACTGAGCCAGGCTGGTGTCCCATAGCAACTAATTTATGATGCCAACATTATTACTCGTTGATTCATTCTAATCTTTCATAGTTTTGTGCCTTTTTAACAGTGATTTTTCCCACCTTGAAGCTCTACTACTTCATCTATCAACTATTTTATCAAAAGTCACTTCCATTGTGAGGAGTTAAAGATCTTTCTAGCAAAAACTACTTGCCTCCTCCCCATGGTTCTACAATGCTTTGCACATGCTGCCATTGTAGCATTTTTCATTATGTGTCTAGGTGTGTCTAGAACACCTAAACACTTAGAACACCTAGAATACACACTGTACTCCAATCACCAAGCATAATTGTGGGTGCAAAATAGGCAGCAAAAATGCTCAAAATGCTTTGTATGTAGAGAGATAGGATGTGTATGTGCTTATGAAGAAGAGCTAAAGAACACTAGTAAAGAACTAGGGTTTGGAGGAAGGTAGGAGTGAGAATAGAAAGTCTGTCAAATATTGTCTATTTCACAGCTTTGTCTGTGGAAAAGAAGCTATTTAAAATACTAAAACACTATTTTCTTCTTATATACATACCATAACCTTGATGTGTGTTACCTTATTTGAATGTAAGACTATTCAAAGAACTAATATTTTAATCAATTGTTATCACATTGAGTCAAATAAATACCCCCCAAAAAGAGCAAATTTAAAAAAATAGATTGGAATTAAGTACATATTTACTATATTTTCTGAAGACCTATTTTATTAAAAATATATTATAATTTGGTCCATATATATTTTAAAGTGATATTACAATACCCTATATATTTTAAAGCCTAAACAATTGTGCTGAATTCATTGTCAGCCTAATGGAATATACAGGAAATGGTAATTTAAATAAAAACAAATAAGATTTTGAAAAAAATTCAATGACTTCCAAAAAGACACAGGTTGTATTTTCCTCTCATTTGGTTATCTGAGTATGCCTCATGTATTCTAAATTCTCTTTGAATACAACTTGATCTATGCTTATAATAAAAATAAGAATGCATATAAGCAAACTTAATATAATTTGGTAGTTTCAATGCATAAAGTCTAGAAAATATGTATTATGTATACATATATATCTAGTTTCTATGGTGACCTGGTCACTTGGAATATAGTTTTGCATGAACAATAGTACACAGTCATCACTTTGAATTTCCTGACCTATCTTTTCTGCTTAAATGCTGCATTAGCAGATTTTAGTAGCTAATGTTTAGCATATCTTATAAATTGTATTAATGTTGTCTGTCTGGAGCTCAACAGTTATTTCAGAAAAAATAAGTTCAGATCTCTTGGGAAAGTTTTATTTTGGCTTTAAATAAACCTTGAGATTATAGAAAACAAAATAAATATGAAAGATATAGTATATTACACATTTTATTTAATTACCCATAGCTTTTTAAAAAAATAACTTATTATTTTTAATTAACATATAACATGTTATTTGTTTCAGGGGTTTAGGTCTGTGAATCATCAGTCTTACACAATTCACAGCACTCACCATAGCAAATACCCTCCCCAATGTCCATAACCCAGCCACACTCAGTTTGTTTCTCGAGATTGAGATTAAGAGTCTCTTATGGTTTGTCTCCCTCCCCAGTCCCATCATGTTTCATTTTTCCCTCCCTTCCCCCGCCAAGACCCTTCATCCTGCCTCTCAAATTCCTCATATCAGAGAGATCATATGATAATTGTCTTTCTCTGATTGACTTATTTCTCTTAGCATAATACCTTCTAGTTCCATCCAAATTGTTGCAAATGGCAAGATTTTGTGTGTTTTTTTTTATGGCTGCATAGTATCCAATTGTATATATATACACCACATCTTCTTTATCCATTCATCTGTTGATGGACATTTAGGGTCTTTCCACAGTTTGGCTATTGTGGACATTGCTGCTATAAATACCGGCGTACATGTGCCCCTTCGAATAGCTTTTAAGCTACAAATAAAGAGAAAGCCAATATTTTGTATTTATAAGCCTAGGATTAAAAGACATTTGAGGCAGTGTCAATATGAAGTTTATAATACCAGAGAAAGAACACTGGCGCAGACCCCCCAGGGTCTCAATGTCAGGTCTGTTAGTACTACTTATTCTGTATGATGCAAAGTAATAAACTCTTCAAATTCTCAGTGACCTTGTCCATAAAATATGTAATAAAAAGATAAAATTTTATTTTCTATTGAATTCTTTAAGTCTAAAGACATATAAACTTCAGATTAAAAAATAGCAATATATTTTTAAAAAATCTTAATTATGTTTTATAATAGTGAAATAAAATTTAAAAATATGCTTGCAGATCTGTGACATGATAAAATAAATGTTCTTATTAAGTAATAAACATTGTGGTATGTATATATAAAAAGAAATGTTTATATGTAGAAGCATGTTAAAATGCATAAAAATTTATTGTATTGAGGGCAGTTGTATAAAAATGAGAGCTCATACACTAAGGTTCAAAGAAGTCAGGTTAAATTAAAATAGTGTGCTGTCATTTGCTTTTTATTGCACTTGTTTATCTGTTCTATTATATTTGGTTAAATATGTAATATTTTTAAAAGAAACACATAACTGATGCTTTTTTGCAGTACTAATATAGCAACAAATAGAGTCATAAGAATTTAAGATCACTTCTTAATTGTGGGGAAATAAAAGAATACTCTTACCTGAGTGCAGCCTTGATTGGGGTACACAAGAAGGAAAACATATCCTTAAGATTATAAAACAGTTAAGAGTATATACCTTTGTGTCGGATGCACTTTGGTTTCATATCTGGTTTTACCCAAACCTCGGTAAATTTAGATGAGTTAGTTAACTTCCATTAAGATTGGTTATGTCATATGGAAATGGGATGGATAATATGAGATACCCTATAAAATCAATGTGAACATCATAAGTAAATGTGTGAAGTTCTTATCATAATAGGTAACTAGTAAGTACCACCTGTTCAATAATATCATATTGTAATTTATTATACAGAAGCTGGAGGATATTTGTTTTTGCTTCTAGAGATTTAGAAACAGAAAGTTGTAATACAGTCATCCTAATATTAAAATGTTTTATGTTTCATTAAGGCTTAATGGGTTTTGCTATGATATTTTATACAGAAGTGGATAGCATTAAAAGAGAATCATTTAATGTAATATAACATGCAATAGTTGTTTGTGTTTTTTTTTTTTTTGGCTTGGCTTGGCTTGGCTTGGTTTGGCTCGGCTTGGCTTGGTTTGGCTTCTCTATATATTACCAAGATGCATAATGTAATTAAAAGCAGGGAAACATGTTAATATAATATTTGTGGTAGCTAGTTGTAAAGGAAGATGGCAGTAACTCTGGGAGTTTGAGTGATTGCTGTAGGAATATTGGAAGAAGTGAAATGGTTACAAATTGCAATGAAAGGAATTTAGTAACAAGAATTATTTGACACTAGGACTACAGAAAAATATTATGCAGTCATTTAATCCTGAAGCTTTGTTGAAACAAGTAAATGAGAATATGGTTATAAGATTAGGGAAGAGTGATTTAAAAAAAATGTTTTAAGTGCGTTCACTAATCTGGGGTGAAAAGTGTTTATGGGTTCATTGTCACAGATGGCTAGAAAAAATATGCAAACTAAAATAGGAATATCCAACTATACCTGACATTGAGCACCAAGCATCTGATGTCTTTAAACTTTATTATTTAAATCTTAAGGTAAAGAGTCATGTGTATGTGTGCACATGGGTGTATTACATGTACACATATATGTATGTGTGTGTTTGTGTAGAATAGAGAGTCAGGTTACTAACTAATCAGACACTTCTTAAAGGAGAAATGAAGAGAATAGTTGACATTACAATTTACCATTTGTAAGTAATCTTTCTCAAAGTATGACTACAGTTTGGGCTGCATTCACCATTGTAAGAGAAGCAGAGGAAGAGTAGTAGACACATTGGAGATAATGAAGTGTATGTGATGGGCAGAAAGAAAAAGTGAAGAATTTTCAGCATGATCCATTTGATAAAATCACATTATTAATTTTCATAAGTAAAAAAGTTATAAAACAAGAAAAATAAGGTATATAAATTAGGTATATATTTTTTTTTCTAAGAGAAGGAACTTAATACATACTTGTTGGGATTCAAAGGTAGAAAGAAAGGTAGGTTAAATAGATATTCCTTGTTTAGGCTAATTTTGCTAAAGCATCTGGGGCTCTATAGATACCCCCAAGTTGTAAGTTACAAGAATTCTTATTTCCCATGTAAGTAGTGAAAGCAGTGAACACATCTAAACACTGTTGCTAACACTAAGAGTTAAGTGACATTTTAGATAATCGAAAGGAGAGGAAAGGTTTATTATTCTTTTAAAATCTTTGAAAGTTGGAACTTGAAATTCTAATTATTGTTATAGGATTTCTGTTCCCTTAGTGCTCATGGTTCTGGGTCACAGCACTTCAAAGAATGAAGAGGTAGACCAGATGAAGATTGGTGGGCAGCAAGGCAAAGTTTATTGAGCAATAGTACACAGCTCCTGTAGAGGGAGAGGACCTGAGAGGGTTGCTGTTTTGGCATTCAAATGTAGGGGTTTTTATAAGCTCTTTTGCAGAACTATTTTAAATAACTAGAGTGGAGGTCCTCTGCAGATAAGCTGCTAAGATATGCCAATCAGGATTTTGATCATATACCCCTTTACCTATCAGGTTATTGTTCATGTGCTGATGGTCTTTTGGGCTGATGTTTCAGGACTAACTGCCTCAATTTGTGATAGTGACCAGTGTTTTATGGTTAATTGTTTTGCCTCAAGATGTTTTGCAAAAGTCAGTTCTGCAGAGGCTGCTAGACAGGATGCTATTGTGGTTTTGTCTAAGCTGTAGAACAGGATGCTAGTATGGGTTTATATTAGTTTCCTGGCTCCCTTTTTGTTGTTGTTATTGTTGCTGTTGGGAAGTATGGCCCTGACTACCTAATTGTCCAACTAGCTCTTAACTTTCTGATTGTGTGTTTATACTCAAAGTATAGAGTTCTGTACAAACACAGTGGGCACTGAAACATTCCTTTAATAAATAATACAAGAATTGTATCCCATTCATTTATTTGCCAATTATTTTATGCTACAGGAATTCTTTTCATTGAATATTGGTTTATAATAACTTAAATCTCTAGGTGGAGAATATGAAAACCCAATTTATAGGAAGTTACCATAATGATGATGTTTTTGGTATTTGGCTTCTATTTTTAAAAGCAAAGGTTAATTGGTCAAATGTATGAAACATTGATTTAAGGAAGCACTAATATCAGATTAAGAACCAAATGAACTATGTGAATTTTGTCTAGAAAGTTCAGAGTACAGTTAAGGTATAGAAATATAAGACATTAACTCTCTAACCAAACCCTGAAAGTATTCTTTCCTCCATCCCCATTCAACACAAGGATGCCAGAATTGTCTGAAAAACAATTACTATTGTATCTGCATTGCTTAGCATTATACTTTCTTTAATAAATGATGTTGGGAAAACTATATATCCACATACAAAAGAATGAAACCAGACCCTTAACTTACACACTTATAAAATAGATTAAAGACTTAAACATGAATCCTAATACCATAAAACTCTCAGAACAAAAGATAGGGGAAAAATGATTTTTTAATTTTTTTGCTATGACACCAAAAGGACAGGCCAAAAATAAACAAACAAACAAACAAATAAATAAATAAAAAGCAAAAATAAACCTGTAGGGCCACATCAAACTAAAAACCTTCTGCGTGATAAACCATCCATGAAATGAAAAGGCAACCTATGGAATGGGAGAAAATATTTGTAAACTATAGATCTAATAAGGGGTTAATATCCAAAATATATGAGGAACTCATACAATCAATAGCACAATACAACATAACAAAACAAATCCCCCCAAAAAGAAAACAAATAGACTGATTTAAAAAAATAGGCAATGGACCTGATATGTATTTTCCCCAAGAAGACATTCAAATAGCCAACAGTTACATGAAAACATACTCACCATCACTAATCATCTGGAAACTGCAAATGAAAGCACAGTGAGAAAGACTGTTATCAAAAAGGAGATAAATTTTGGTGAGGGTGTAGAGAAAAGAGAACCCTTGTGCCCCATTGGTGGGAACATCAATTAGTATGGCCATTATGGAAAACAGTATGAAAGTTTGTCAGAAAATTAAGAATAAAATTACCATGTGATCCAGTGATCCCACTTCTGGATATATATCTGAAGGAATGATATTGGTATTGAATACAATTATCTGTACTCCAGTGTTCATTGCAGCATTATTCACAAGAGCCAAGATACAGGAACACATAAGTGTCTGTAGGTGGATGAATGGGTTAAGGAAGTGTGGTACTTAAACATGACAGAATATTATAGAGCCATAAAAAAGGAGATCCCATCATCTTCAAGAATATAGATAAACCTGGAAAACATTATGCAAAGTGAAGTAAATAAGACTGAGAAAGACAAATAACATAAAATTGCACTTACACTGTAGAATATTTAAAAAAAAAAACCCACAAAAAAACTCAGAATATAATTGTGCTTTCTAGATAAAAAGGAGATGGTGGTCAAAGGTACAAATATCCAGTTACAAGATGAATAAATTTTGGGGAGTTTATAGTTAATATTGTATTACATGCTTGAAATTTGCTGCAGGAGTAGATTTCAAGCATTCTCACCACATACACTCAAAAATCGCAACTCTATGAGGTGATGACTGTGTTAATTAACTCAATGGGAGGGGAATCCTTTTTTTTTTAGGATTCTATTTATTTATTTGACAGACAGAGATCACAAGTAGGCAGAGAGGCAAGCAGAGAGGGGGGAGGGTGGGGAAGCAGGCTCCCTGCTGAGCAGAGAGCCCGATGTGGGGCTTGATCCCAGGACCCTGGGAACATGACCTGAGCTGAAGGCAGAGGCTTAACCCACTGAGCCACCCAGGTGCCCCAGTTGGTTTTCTTCTTTTGATTTCATGTATTAGGTAAATTTAAGTTGATGGACAGTTTTTTAGAACATCTTACTTTTACAATTCAGTTACCTCTTATGTACCCACTAACAATATATACTAATAGAGAAGAGAAATAAATGCAGAATATTTAAGTTCATCTAAGATTCCATGACTCAAGCTCCAATACTAAAACGATTTGAGAACTTAAAATATTTCTATACTCTTCAGCAACTACTTGAAGTGAAGATTTGTTTTTTTCACTACATTGTGGGAGTTTCAAAGTAGGAAAATGGCACTTTGATGGACTTTGTTTTGTAAAGATTTTCTTAAACAAGTTTACATTCTCCATTGTTGATGCAGAGGCTGCCTCTCCCCCTCACCTCTGAGCCCTCAAAGTGGGAAAAAGAGTCCCTTGGAAAGGAAGGAATCACGTAGTAAAATATTTTGTAGTACTGATTTATTTTTTGGAATTGAATCTAGAGAGAAAGGAAATGAATGATCTATATGAAGTCACATTTGAAGAATTTTGCTTTGCAATATAAATACAAAAGAATACAGTGATAACTAATAAGGTTGTTTTCAACTATTCCATTCTTTTTTTTTTTTAATAAACTCAACTATTCCATTCTTGAACTAGATAGAAATTGATATAGATAGAGGCTAAGAATATGAGTGGGGGTGATGTGGAGGAATACCTCTTTTATAAACTTCTATTGCTGGGAGATTTCGGTTTTCTACTTGTCCTGATCTACCTTTTTTTTTTTTTTTTAAGATTTTACTTATTTATTTGACAGACAATGATAGAGAACATGAGAGGGGAGAAGGTCAGAGGGAGAAGCAGACTCCCCGTGGAGCTGGGAGCCCATTGCCGGACTGGATCCTGGGACTCCTGGATCGTGACCTGAGCTGAAGGCAGTTGCTTAACCAACTGAGCCACCCAGGTGCCCTACCATGTTTTAAATAGGACTGTGCTCTGTTTGTTAAATTGTCTTGTTTCTTTTTAAATGTCCACATTTGGAAAAACAAATTGGCAATATTCATTTCCAACTGCCCATGTCTTATTTTAGGTTGATTAAGAAAATTTATAGCAGGCAAGTTTTTTCCCTCAAGGTATTGGGTAATTTTCTTTTTTAGTGTGCCCTCCAGCCAATAATTTAAAGTTCCTATCTGTAATCTTGAGAAATATTGCAATTCAGGCTTTAATTTTCTTATACATGGAAAATTTTATTTATTCAGTATTAAAAAGTCCCAAGTTTTTGTAATCTCTTTTGATCTAAATTGTAATAGTCATGTTCTATTTGTATTATATTGAACTCCTTAGTTTTTAATTGCTATTAATTAATTA